>CM077444.1:15481073-15691442 GCA_039654765.1 Mylopharyngodon piceus | reverse complement strand
CAAAAAAGTTTATTCAAGTTATTATGCTATTAGTATACTTCTTTTAAACTAAAAATAAGAAAGTAAAGTTTCGGTCTACTTTTTATATACTTCTGAGAAATACTTAAAATTGCACTTAGAAGTATACTTGACTTATGCTGACAGAAAATAGTATATTTGGCCTATACTTGGACTCAGTCTTTTGATGAGATGTACTTAGAAAGTATATTTATAAAAGTATAGTATAAAAAGTACATCATTTGAAAATATTGATTTATAAAGAAAACAGATATATTCCCTAATTCTGAAGGTATCTGAGATTTTTGTGTAGGCTAGTCCACTGGTAGTGTACATAGGAATTTAATTCAAATTTACTTCACTCTTTCCTCGCCATTGTCTGAATTTTCAGGCTATAATGGTAGGGGGCGCTGTTACGCATCTTCTGAAAGAGTACAGAATCTCCGCATCAAAATGCAGGAGAAGAAGAAGCTGAAACAAGCAATATAAGATTACTCATGCAAATGTAAAATAAAGCGACCATCAAACATTAAACAGCATATAAATCAAAACTGCCAAACGTTACATTGAATGAGGACTATGAAGCTTTGGGGGTGTTTATGGACTCGATCTACTCCACCTGTGTTGGGTCATCGTTCTGAATCCCATCCAGTCATAGTCTTTGACAAAAATGCAATTTTCTCAGCTTTTTGTTTAAAATGTTTCCTTTTTTTTATTTTTTTATTTTTTTTTTTTATGAAACTTAACCAAATTTAAGTGTTGATAAAAAAAAGGATTCATGAAGCTAGAATAAAATGTTTTTAAAATGGAAAGAGTTAAAGTACAGTTAAAGGTATATTTAAAGTATAAAAATAATGCCTAAATAGGAACATAGTAGTATATTTAAAGTGCAAAAAAATATATATAAAAAGTAAACTATAAGTGTGATGTTATGTTCACTTAAAGAAAACTTACAAGTATACTTGCACTAAACTAGTAGTTCACTGAGAATATACACTATATTGCCAAAAGTATTGGGACACCCCTCCAATTCATTGAATTCAGGTGTTCCAATCACTTCCATGGCCACAGGTGTATAAAATAAAGCACCTAGGCATGCAGACTGCTTCTACAAACATTTGTGAAAGAATGGGTCGCTCTCTGCAGCTCAGTGAATTCAAGCTTGGTACTGTGATAGGTTCTCAATAAGTCCATTCGTGAAATTTCCTCACTACTAAATATTCCACGGTCAACTGTTAGTGGTATCATAACAAAGTGGAAGCAATTGGGAACAACAGCAACTCAACCACGAAGTGGTAGGCCACGTAAAATCACAGAACGGGGTCAGCGCATGCTGAGGCGCACAGTGCGCAGAAGTCGCCAACTTTCTGCAGAGTCAATAGCTACAGACCTCCAAACTTCATGTGGCCTTCAGATTAGCTCAAGAACAGTGCGTAGAGAGCATCATGGAATGGGTTTCCATGGCCGAGCAGCTGCATCCAAGCCTTAAATCACCAAGTGCAATGCAAAGCGTCGGATGCAGTGGTGTAAAGCACGCCGCCACTGGACTCTAGAGCAGTGGAGACGTGTTCTCTGGAGTGACGAGTCATGCTTGTCTGTCTGGCAATCCGATGGATGAGTCTGGGTGTGGCGTTGCCAGGAGAACGGTACTTGCCTGACTGCATTGTGCCAAATGTAAAGTTTGGTGGAGGGGGGATTATGGTGTGGGGTTGTTTTTCAGGGGTTGGGCTTGGCCCCTTAGTTCCAGTGAAAGGAACTCTTAATGCTTCAGCATACCAAGACATTTTGGACAATTTCATACTCCCAACTTTGTGGGAACAGTTTGGGGATGGCCCATTCCTGTTCCAACATGACTGCGCACCAGTGCACAAAGCAAGGTCCATAGAGACATGGATGAGTGAGTTTGGTGTGGAGGAACTTGACTGGCCTGCACAGAGTCCTGACCTCAACCCGATAGAACACCTTTGGGATGAATTAGAGCGGAGACTGCAAGCCAGGCCTTCTCGCCAACATCACTGCCTGACCTCACAAATGCGCTTCTAGAAGAATAGTCAAAAATTCCCATCAACACACTCCTAAACCTTGTGGAAAGCCTTCCCATAAGAGTCGAGGCTGTTATAGCTGCAAAGGGTGGACCAACTCCATATTAAACCCTACGGATTAAGAATGGGATGTCATTAAAGTTCATGTGCACGTAAAGGCAGGCGTCCTAAAACTTTTGGCAATATAGTGTATTTCAAAGTGTACTTTCATTTGCTAAAAATGTATTACTAGTATTAAAATAGTAAACTACTAGTATACTTATAAGTTCACTTATAGTAGCTACGGATGCAGTACAAATGAGAAACGTAGCTGTGAACTAGTTGTGTACTTAAAGTTTACTACTGTTACACTTATAGTACACTTAAACGTATACTTCAATTGGGCCAATTTAGTCCCACGCGGTATTAAAATAGTACACTTACAAGTTTACTACTAGTACATTGACACTAGTATACTTACTACATAAAGTATACTTAAAAAATATACTTGAACATTATTTAAGTATACTTGATAAAATGAACTTGAAGTATACTTCTTTTTCATAAGGGGCAGCAGGAAGAATGAGTAAATTATGGGTAAATTTTAGTTTCTCAATATATCTCCTCCTCTCAGGTTCACATAATGCTGGGTACACACTAAAAGATTTTTGAAAACTTTAGAGACCACAAACATGAGGACAAAAAAAAAAAACCCTAGAATTAACCGTTTTGCTCCTATAATGTGTGGTGTGCGTGAAATGACAAAGACAGCGCACCACACACAAACAGATTTTCAACCAGAGTCCAGACTGTGAACACGGGAAATATCGCAAATTCTCTCGAGACTTCAGAATAAACATCACGGACGATAGGCAGGAAGAATTTGCGTTGATAGTGTTGGTATGTTTTACAGGACATGTTGTATAAACACTCGTGCCTTTTGCCACAAATCGACAAGCTGATCCTCCATCTCTGCTGTCCAAATCCATTTAACTTTGTGCTGAGCCATGACTGCGTTTGTTATGCTTTTGTCAGCTCGCTTTCTGATTGGATATTGTTTTGTTTCACGTGATAATCTCCAAGCGTGCGTGCGTTTGTCCTCGGGGTTCCCCCCACACATCAGGATTTCTGATCGTAAATATTCAACATGTTGAATATTTACGATTCGAGATCGGGGCACCTCCGACGTTCTTCCGAGCAGATTCAGTCACTCTTAACACACCTCACACCACAGGAAAATCTGATAAGATAATCTGTAGAACCATCAAGATAACCAGGACATTACCTAGGATTGTCGGAAGGGGAGAAATCGGCCCAAAATCAGCTCGATTATCTTGTGGTGTGTACCCAGCATAAGGGTGGTGAAATAATCCTTTGACATGGCTAAAAATGTTGCGCTCTCTCTCAATTGCTTGTATTCACTTTTGTGTCCATAAACGCTCGTTTTTTTGGGTCGACAGCTTATAAAAACGTAGTTTTTTTTTTTTTTTTTTTTTTTGTTTGTTTTTTTACCTTGTTTGCTGTACACCCTGTCATACAGCAGCTTTCATACATTGTTCTGTTTTTTGTTATAAGTCAGAAATGACGAGGCAGCTTCCCAGTGGGCGTGGTTTTCAGATTATGACGCGTGTCACTCTGTCTCTATTGTGTGATGTCATTACGATTATTTAACTGCTCCCGATCGAGACAGAGCATCCCCGATCTCAAATTGTAAATATCAAACATTTTTGATATTTACGACTATTGATCGGGCTGCCTCTGACGTGATACCCACGAAAGCAAATAAAAGCAAGCAAGCGTCACCTGCTGGATGTTGCGTGCTTCTTTCACTGAAACTGGGCAGTCACAAACATGCCACAAAAATGGAGTTTTCAGAAAGAAGTTCACCCATATTCTTTTTTTTTTCCTATTTTGTTTTTCACTGTAAAGCAGAACGCATGGCAGGAGAGCCAGCTGACAACGTCGATTGTCCTCCATTTGTATTTCTTCTCAAGTCACGTTTGGCCTGGAACACACTAGACGATTTTCAAATCTTAACTGATATTAAAACTGTGAGAGACCACAGACATAGACCATCGGCCGGACTGCAAGACCACACACCTGTTGATTGCAGTAACGATTTCACAGTGAGACGAGATCTCACGGATACTCACAAGATCAAGCGTGACTTGAGAGGATAAACAAATGGAGGACAATCGACATTGTCATAAGGTTCTCCTGCCACGCATTCTGCTTTACAGTGAAAAATTAAATAGAAAAAATATATGGTTGATCTTCTTTCTCAATACTCCACTTTCGTGGCATGTTTGTGGCTGCCAAGTTTCAGCTAAAGAAGCCTGCAACATCCAGTAGGTGAAGCGTGTTCGCTCTCATTGGCTATCACGGGTATCACGTCAAAGGCAGCCCGATCAAGAGTCGTAAATATCAAGATTTGAGATCGAAGACCTCTTGAATCGGGCCGGTCACAATTAAGCTTATTGGCGATTTAAAACGTTATCAACAACGTGATGGCAAATATGCTTTCCAACTAATGTAAATCAGTATTTACATAGTATAGTATAATAGTAGTGAATTTATCTCTCACACAGGTCCCGCCAAATCACATCTACTGTCCTGCAACAGAACAATAACCAGGTGGTCACCCACTTGTTAGCAACCGCTTTTTACAAGGCAAGTTAAAACTTCATTAAAAAAAAATCACAAGAAGGTATTATTGATGTGCTTTATATCGTAGAGAAAAACATGAAAATATCTTGAGTTTGTGTTAATCACAGACTTTATTTTAGGCATTTAACCAAAAACTCACTGACTTCAGGAAGTTGGAACAGGAAGTGCTAAAATGTGAACTCATTTCCATGTTTTGGCCCACAAAAAAATGTCATCCCTGCACCACTCTATGATGCAGACATAACGACAGCAGGGATCACTTGTATTACATTAAATAAATAAACACTTACTTTTGCTGAAATACATAATACATAGACAGTTTTTACAGTATTTTTTTTTTTACAGTATATTGTTGTCAATGCTGTCTCGCGACTTTTATAAATGAATTTGTTTCATTACTGAACTGCTACATTATATTACCCAGCAAGAAAGTGGTAATGCCGCTGTTTAAGTAATTAAACTCAGCTTTATTGTTAGTAGAGAGATGCTGCACAGATGCAATTCACACACCTCTCTCTCAAATTAATTAATATAAATGTTATTATTCAATCAAATAAATGTACTCTTACTTACTACTTTATCTCTGTGTCTGAGATCTAACGAGTCATATAGCTGACGAAAATAACCATAATTTTAACCCTTTTAACCCAAATTTTGACAGTATTGTCAAGTAATAATGGTATAAGAGGGATAATCCAAGGCTAGGTATGCCTTACATGATTTTAATGAACTTCATGTCGGACGTGGGATTTGCTTCCAAGTCATGCACTAAAATCGTATAAGGCACACCTAGCTGTGGATTATCCCTTAAAGGCTCTGTGTGTCTTCCTGTAATTACAAGGGGCGGTCAATCACATCACTCAAGTCATGTTTAAACAGACTAGCAGAAATGAGACACCTTTAGAAACTTGAGGTTTCAGATCTTTTTTCTTTTTTTTCTTTTCTTTTTGGTCACAAGAATACAATTTTACAAAACATCATTATTCAGCATTCAGTCTTAAAATAGTGTAATGGTTTGTGGGTTTAAAGGCAGGAACACACCAAGCCGACGAACTGGTGGCGACGAAAGCAGACTGTGGGGCTGGCTTACGTCGGCAGCGTCTGGGTCCAAACTTGGCCTGACACACAATACCGACACTCGACAGCCGATGGCCAAGTAGCACGTCCGTTCTGCGCCTGCGTAAAGGCAGGAACACACCAAAACGGGCAGTTTTTGTTCATCGGCCGACTAAGTTTTCTCAGTGTGTTCCGCTTTGTCGGCTGAAGTTGGTCCTCGTCGGCTTTTTTTCAACATGTTGAATCGGCGTCGGAGCTCGTCGGTCCGTCGGGCCATCTGATCATTCTGATTGGCTGTTCAGCTACTGCCACCTGCTGGTACGGAAAGGCATTTCATCTTACGCAGGAGCAGAACGGACGTGCTACTTCGCCGTCAGCTGTCGAGCATCGGTTTGGTGTGCTAGGGCAACTTTGGACCCAGACGCTGCCGACGTGAGCCAACCCTGCAGCCTGCTTTCGTCGCCACTAGTTCGTCGGTGTCAGCTTGGTGTGTTCATGCCTTAAGATGAAATGCCTTTCTGTACCAGCAGGTGGCAGTAGCTGAACAGCCAATCAGAATGATCAGATGGCCCGACGGACCAACAAGCTCCGACGCCGATTCAACATGTCGAATCAGCTGAAAAAAAGCCGACGAGGACCAACTTCAGCCGACGGTTTGGAACACACTGAGAAAACTTAGTCGGCCAACGAACAAAAACTGCCTGACAGCCGACCGTCGACTTGGTGTGTTCCTGCCTTAAGTGTTGCAGTCTTGTGCACCAGTCACAATGAGCACAGAAGCTCTTCTGTATTCAATAGATGTGTTGTGGTTAGTAAGTTAGTATAATTATGGTTAGTTTTGTTGATGAGCACTGAAATTTTTTTTTTTTGCAGAAACAAAGAGTACACAATAAGCAATGAATGAGCGTGCAAATGCTAACATTTATCAATATCAACAAACAAAAGTTCATGTATTGCCTTTCCTTGTTTGATATGACCCTATTTCCAATAGTGATGTATTCTGATTAATAAACATTATTATTGTGTTTGAGTTTATCTCCATATTCTTGTGTTATGGCTTCCATCCTCTTTGAACAAATAACAGACATTTAAGCACAGAATGAACAAAGGTAGATTCATAATATCTCATCCTGTAGTGCTGCTGGTAAATCGTCAAAAGGATATCACGTCACTCAGTGTTTAAGAGATTTTGCATAGAGGAAGACATCTTCATGAACTGCTTTGACTGCACTGCTCTGAGGTAAGGTTTGTCTCTTGTGAATTTTTAAAAGTTTAAATCAACATATTGTAAACATTAAGTTCATGACAACACTTATTTCATAAAAGATTTTAACCAGTGATGGGAGAGTTTGCAATCTGAAGTGACTGTTAAATCTCTTTAAATCTCTTTAGTTAAACACAGTAATAACTCACAAGCTGAAGGTACAATTATTTTTATTATTATTATTATTATTATTATTATTATTTTGGCACACAAGTATATTTAGTTTATTTCCTGTGTTTATGTCAGAGCTCCAGTGATGTCTTTGTTCCAGATCATGTCCTTCTTCTTCATCATCATCAGCTCTGTGTTTCTGCATACTCACTCAGGTTGGTCCATATTATACTGTTTATATTTTTATTTATTTTTAAATAATCACATTTACCAGCAGAACCACAACTGATATGACAACACAAGAGGAAGATTAGTGTGCAGGCATGTGATTGCAAAGGACAAGAAAATGTATCGAGCAAAGACTATCTTTGTCTGTTCCTCAGATAAAGCTATCATAAGGCTTCAGAAGACTTTAAATACAGGGCACAAGTCATATTTAAGTCATCATTACACTTATGGTGCTTTTTTGTCCTTTTTGAAGTTTTACTTCCCTATATATGTCAGTGTACACTTTAGTTGTATGCAAGAGCAGTATGAGAAAAAATCATTAACATATTTATTTTAAGAAAAGTAGTCATGCAGGTTTGGAAGAACATGAGGATTTGTAACAGAGGGAGAGATTTTTCTGAATTTTTGATATTTGGGTGAACTGTGCCTTTACCTCTATAAGGTTTAAGTCATAATGCACAAATGTGTTTTTATGTTTCAGCTGATGATATCTACTTTGCCGTGATGCCTCAGACAGTAACAGCTCTGACAGGCTCTTGTGTGCAGATTCCTTGCACATTCAACATCTCCAATTTTGAGGACAAACAAAAAAAGCCAAATTTTAGTTATGGGATCTGGCTGAAAAATAAAACACAGTTTGCTGAAAGAGACAGTTTAATAGTTTTTAATAGCAGTGAAAACATCATTAGAGGATTCAGTGACATACAGATGACTGGAGATCTCAGTGAAAGGAACTGCACAACTGTCTTCTATAACATCATGAAGAATCATTCAGATCTCTACTACTTCAGACTGGAAATGGAGCCAAATGTGTTCAGAGTAACGTTTAACCCCGAAACAGATGGTTTAAGAAAGACTGTGAACATCTCTGTCATAGGTAAATGTCATCTCCACTGTCTTTAACATACAAGTTCTTATGCTTTCCTTTACTTGTAAGTCACTTGATAAATTTAATAATACATTTAAATGTAAATATTATTCTCATAATTAACTAATAAGAACAGTTTCTTAATGATGAACTACAATCATTTATTTCTGTAGATTCACCACAGTGTCCTGAACTCAAACTCAATGATCCACGCTATGTGAAGGAGAACACAACAGTCAATCTGAGCTGCTCTGCTGAAGCCCCCTGCCCCAGACAACCTCCGACAATATCCTGGTCCAACATCCCTGAATCTGCCAACATTACAACACAGTTACAGGAGAAACCCGATAAAACCCAGTCAGTGTTTTCACACATGACCTTCAAAGCTTCATACATGGATCACAGAAGGAACATCTCCTGCATTGTTACATATCCAAGAAATACATCTAATGACTCAACTGTGGAGACCACCGTGATGCTACGAGTCCTGTGTAAGAGATTTGACTGCTTACTTCTTTTAACATAGCGCTGTTGCGCTTAAATGCACAAAGTGCTGCTTAAACAGAATTTGGTGTTTAGCTACCCAGAAATGTCTAATGCACAGGTGATTTACTGCTTTCCCTATTTATGTGCTTGTGTTTCTGCCAAAGTTCCTCCAAAAGAAACTCACATCACCATCGATCCATCTGCTTCAGTCTCTGTTGGCACTAATGTGACTTTGACCTGCAACAGCAAAGCCAGTCCATCAAATGACATGAACTACACCTGGTACAAACGTGGACAAGAGTTCACTATAGCTCAGAGAAAGAAGATTACCTTTAATGCAACTCAAAATAATGCATCATGGTATTCCTGCATTGCACAGAATAAACATGGAAACCAGTCATCAGCAGAGATCCAGCTCACAGTTGAAGGTGAGTTTACACAGTCTAAATGTAGAGAACAAGGTCATTGACATTTACAGATCTAAAGCAATAAAGATCATTTGAAATGCAACATTCTGTCCAGTTACAGACAATTCACAGGGCATGGGACAAGATGGACACTCTATGCTTATGATTGCTGGTTGTGTGGGAGGAATCGTGGCAGTGCTCATGCTCTCTGCTCTTGGTTTTTGTACAAGGTAAATTTAGCTACATTTTCAGTTTTTTAATCATCGCTGAGGTCATTGTGAAACAGACCATTTTAAGATGTATTTAGCATTGTGCTTATGTTAATTTAAGCCTCAGCCACAGTTAGAACATATGAGATTTGCTAGTATTTGACTTCATACAGTGATCAGATCAGCTTTTACAAAGCACTTCAGTCATTCACAGTCAAGTCAAGTTTTCAGTTTAATTATTTATTTCCTCTCACAGGACCAGGACAAAGACACACAGGGGAGACAATGTTGGAGAAAAATATTCCTTAAATCAGGTTTGTGAACTTCCTCAAACACCAGTCATTTCACACCACTGCACGAACAACCACAAAGTTTTTATATAGATCATTGTCATTGCTAAAGGAAGAACTCTCAATTCTGGTCCTGCACATTTTGTATGTCTCTCTTAATAATAACTTTCTAATATACATCTAAATGAACCAAATTATATTAATTTTCATATTAAACATCACATCTGACATGTATCACTTAATTTAGCATTTAAAATATGACCATTTATGTTATACATCCAAGTACATTTTAAATATTATATACACATGTATGGTCATTTATATTGCCAAAGCTTTACCTTTTAAAAATGCAGTAAGATATATATATATATATATATATATATATAAATGTTTTTTTTTTTTTTTTTGATGTCCAATTGACTTAAACTATTACTATTATTGTTCAAGAATTTTATACTAGAACGAATACAGTATTTATCTAGTTCAGTCATGAAACTCTAGATGGTGCAGGCTGATAGGTCCTTTACATACAATTTGCTAGCAAAAACATTTACTACACGGCACAAACTGATTGGTCTCTGCAGATTCTGCAGCCAATGAGCTTGCTTGCTCAACATTTAAATAGTCTGGTTTGCACCTTATTTTGCAGTGTGGAAGTAAGATATTTTCTGTGAACGTGCAAGACTTCTGATTCATAAATAACTAGAAGAATAGCAAAGTGCAGTAAACGGTAACTTTGTTATTCTTATTATTAAGACAATACATTCAAATAATATGGTAAGAAATACCAGTTTGCAGTATCAAGCAGCAAAATTAGCTGTTTTGTACAGCTAAAAATAACTGGATGACACAGGAAGCCAGACATATTCAGTTTATAAATTGCCATGCCTGCTCTTATGTTTAAAATAAGGTGGGTAGTGTTCGCTGTAAGCTGGTCTTTTAGCACAGTCCCTCTGAAACCCTCTACCTCCCACAGCTCTGCCTGTCTTGATCTGCTAGGGGACTTATGTAGGTCTATTCATGCAGCAAGAGCATGTCTATGTATCTATTTGCAGTAGCAAGTCCATTCATACTCAGCAGCAGAAGCAGCGTGCTTAGCAGATCTAGTCAGCTAAGACCAATTACATTAACATTGTTATATCCATTAACTATTCCTAGAGTTGTCATGATTGAAATGCTCCATAAAATAAATATTTATTTGTTTGTTTGTTTGTAATTTTTAGGATGAAACTATAGACAGGAATTCCACATATGCTACTGTCACCATGACCAACCAGGACAACAAGATCTCTGATGATTATAGTATGTGTGAGCGTAAGACTAAGACTGACCACGATAAAGTGAAAGTCTCAACGAATGAAGACGACAATGAAAAAGGTTCAGATGTAGTATATGCTCAGGTCCATGTGTTACAAAAAAAACCAAAAGCCATCAGTGTTATGCCTGAGGTCATTTATGTTCAGGTGAAAAAATAATTTTTTACATCTCGCAGCAAAAAAAAAAAAAAATATCTATTAATGAAAAATAATCCTAAGCAGCTACTTGAGGACAATTACAAAAATGAGGCAAAACAATTGTCTGATATTGCTTGCATTCAAATTTAAATTAGAAATGCTCTGAAATTACTTTTACGTTATATTTCTGTATGCTTGTATTGTTTGTATATTGCTCTATACATTTTCAGCTGTTTATTTTCTGATGAATAATGATTCTGTTTTATTAAAAACAGTGAGTGATGGCATTTCTTTGTTTTCATTTTGTTGAATAATAAAAAGTTACACAAAAATGTATGAACTTTTTGTCAGTAACAGAAATTTTTCTGTTACTTTGTTGAAAAAAAATGTACATGTAACATTTAACTATTAAAATGTCTCTACAATATTCCAAAATGAATAATTAAAGGGTGATACTGCATTGTGTTGATTGATTCATACATTTGTATAACTGAACGAGGTTTGACTAGGAAACTAGTCACTACCTTATCACAATTGTCTTTTGTGAAATTAATTGAAGTGACAGATAATGTATTTAAAGTTTATACAAAAGCTGTACTGTGAGGTTTATAGGTGTGGATTTGTGTGGATGGTGTGAGCAGAGGCAGATCTACCGGGGTGGCCACCCAAGTGCCACCCTAAGAAAAAGCATTGCCACTCCAGATTTATTCCAGTATAAAATATAAATGTACACAGTGTTTTCTGTATCACATTTTAGTAACTGTGCTTTAAATGCGATGACATAAAAAAAAATACTGTGAAAAAAAAAAAATGGCAAGAAAAAATGCTGCTTGCTCTGTGTAGTTAACATCATCAACAGATATGACTCTTATGAACTAGTTCTGGAGAGTCAAAAACACAACACAATCAATGTATCCCAATTTATAAACAAATGGACTGTTTGGCCATTATGTATAGTATTTTCCACAATGCTTCTCATCATTTATTTTGACCTGAGCTTGTACCTTAAAATATTTGTGGCGCACAAATTCTCTAACTGCTCACTCCACTGTCATCATGGATAACCAGGTGAGGAAAAAAAAAAGTACACTTCCATATTGTACTTAAAGTGTCCTGTTTTCACTAACTAATTTTGTACTTAATATACTAAAAATTCTTCTTCAGTACTTCAGATAATCTTAAGAACATCTAAGTGTACTCAATTGTGTTATTTTGAGACACCATGAATATGAATATTAAAAAAAAAAAAACAATAATGTGTCTATTTCTTTCACCTTGAGCAAAGTAGTTCACAATTTCCTTAAAAAAAAACTTCAACAAAATATTACATTGAATAGCACATACTGTATATCTAGCCTGTCAAATGGCCTTGTGATGTCACATTGCCATCACTTGACTTCCAATGTTGCATTCCTTAACAGCAAAACACAATTAGGGTTTTACTCTTGTTGTTTTTGTTGTTGTTTAAATCCTCCTTCACCGTATGGGACAAAAGATTCATTTTGCTAGTATACAAAATACTTCTTACAAAACACAAAACGAATAATTCTGGTCTTTGATGCTATCTGCTCAATAACAGTTGTTTACTATGAAGCCTACGGCTATGATCGCTTCACCGACCAGATCTGTGTATCACTGCGCAACACTCTTAGCAACCACTCTTTGCAAGATAATCATTTTTTATTTGAATATTGTTATTATTGTTGCATGAGTATATGTTTGTCAAAAGCCGTAGATGTAAGATGTATTTCATCAAAATCACCTGTTTATTTATAATTTAATGAAGTATGAGTGACCCCTGCTGGTTGTTATCTCTGTTAAAGAGGCAGCCGAGATAAGTGTGTGGGGAAGCCCACAGTTGCCAAAGTGCTGAACTTTTATTATTTGAAAGTTTTCTGTTTCAGGTATGGTACTGCATGTTAATCGAGGTATACTTCAAAATGATGCTTTAACACAAACTTGCTGTGCCGCAAAAAATAAATAAATAAAACCCATAAAAACCCCAGAGAGATGAATGTGTGTGAGCAAGTATGATATATTGTATTTAAAACAGTTCGTAGTTTGTTTTATTTAGCTCCATCAGATGAGGCATGTTACACGAACAGTCTGTTGCTGTTTACAGTCAAGGACTATATATTATTTCTTTATGGGAAGGTGATATTTAATTATTTTTATAAATAAAAAGTAAAACATATTAATATTACTCAAAAAAAAAATACTCAAAAAGTAACATGTTAATACATATTTTTACCTTGCATGTATAACTCAGGAAATCGCTTCACTGATTCGTACATGTATTTGTATATGTCAAATTTGTGCTGCAGGTCTCTTCTTGGCCACTAATAAATTAATGATCTGATGATGTGAAATACCACAACTTTCGCATTTAAATTCAATTTCACTCTTGCAGTATTTAATTGTATTTCAAGACAGGGCGGACCCATGATTGCTGGTTGTGTTGGAGTTTGTGCTTCTGTTTTAGAATTAGGTAAATTTAGCCTTGCTTTAATTGTATAATGGTGTAGATGGGGGTTTGGGGGGTTTTGCAGCACAGTAGCTACAGAAAAATAAGCACAGAAGTCTCTCTGTCGTGAGTGCTATAGATTCTGCCATAGTAAAAGACCTATAGATGTGGTCAGTGCTATACTGTACATTTGAATTTTGAAGGATACACTTATGAATAGCAAAATTACATTAAATTTCATTAAATTAGTTTGGTTTTTCATCATTTCTATGCGCACAGCTCATATTTTTATTGTTTTTTCTTATTATTTTAATGTTCACATTTTTCAGAAGACTGAAAACATATCTGTATAATTACCAATATGATCAAAATTTTGCTGAAAAACCACAATCATTTACATGCCTCCTGCCCTCTGATTGATAGTTTACCCTTTTTAGCAAGTAAAAGGCCTTTTAGTATTTAGTAAAAAAGGCCCCTTCAGGTCATGGTACAAGCGTCTTTTTGCTGTGAAATCTTTAATGATTGTTATAAAGTAGCCTAAACATAAAGTTTACTGGACTGAAGCTTAGGTTTACTTGATCATCTATATATCAGTTTTTAGGAAAATCAATTCTGAGTATCAAATATGATACATCAGACATTTGAGGAACACAATAAAAACTACAGATCTCTGATCATAGTGACAACTGATATTTATATGCATTGTATGTAGTCTGTTGTAATCTTAATTACTCTGTTATAAAAAATACTGTTATTAAATCTCATTGATTTACATAACCAGCTACCAGAATTTCATCTTACTCTTTGGCTATATATATATATAAAAAAAACATCTTCTGCACAAAATTGCATGATTTTGATCAGTTTGGGCCTCTAAATATATATATATATATATATATATATATATATATATATATATATATTTTTTCCCCCTTGAGCTCGAGCTTCATATTCTCACTATATCATAATTTATGGACCATAAAAGCCTGATGTATCAAATATGATACAAACATAAAGCACAAAGCAAACCTTTTTTTCAGATTTTTTTTTTTTTTTAAATGTCTAAAAAGTTCAACAAAGTCCCATTTAAAAAAAAAAAAAAATTAAAGGTACAATATGTAAGATTTTTGCAGTAAAATATCCAAAAACCACTAGGCCAGTGTTATTTTGTTCAGTTGAGTACTTACAATATCCCAAATGTTTCCAACTATTTGTAAATCGTGAGAAAATCGTGATTTTTACCAAGGATACGGGACGTGTCCTGGAGTCGCCTGTCAATGGCGTCATATCCGCGTTACCCTCGGTTTCCGTTTTTATTTTGTAGAAACCATGTAAAACCCAGACGCTTTAATATATTACATGTTTTATTAGACAAGGGAACAACTGTTCCCTTTCGAAAGGGAACTCGTGCTGCGTCAAAGCGCTATGGGGAGCGCCTCCATGTGAACCAGTGTCTGAAACGCTTATCAAATCACGGCAATATCATATTGACTGGCGACAGCCCATGACATCATAATGGTGCGACCCAAAAGTATATAAGAGGCGCCTAGAGAACATGTCATCCACTTTTTCGTCTTCAGGGACTGTATGTGTGAAGCGCTATCACTGGCAGTAAAATGAAATGTACAGAGAAAACCAAGCGAAGGTTTACTAAGTGTGTAGATCCGTGTCTGAGATACCTGACACCAGCGTTTTCCTTTAAGAACGCTCCACTCTCGTCTGGCACTCTTCTCGGGGGAAGAGAGTTCAACATCTGGGCCTGGTGGTTCGGGTCCCACTCGTGCCGAGGCAGAGCGGAGACTCAGATCATGGGGCTCTCAGATGGAGCTCGCCGAACAGTTTGATAGGAGTGTGGACCTCTCATGCGATTCGGCGGCTCGTGAGCGTGAGCTGCTGGGTGAGGATGCGTTGTCATCTGCATCCTTTAGGTCTAGCAGCGAGTGCTCTTCCAGCCGAGCAGGAGATGGCTGAGGAGGATAGAGAGGGTGAGTTGACTGAATCCTCTCAGCCACCCTGCCCCGGGTATGCGGAGCTATACAATGCGGAGAGAGACTGTGTGCGGTCAGCTTGACGATTGGTTTCTCTCTGGCGATAATCCTCCAGCTCCAGTGAACTTTCCATTCCTTCCTGACCTGCATACTGAGGTCGAGAAGGCATGGAAAAACTCATATTCTGTATGAATTCATCGACATCAGTAGGCTAATTTCGCTGATGTTGAGGGATTGGGGAAATATGGGTATATGTAGATGCTACCAATTGATGAGACGTTTGCTAACTATCTTGTGTCTGGGTGGACATCGACACTAAAGTCAAGTCAAGTCACCTTTATTTATTTGGCGCTTTTTACAATGTAGATTGTGTCAAAGCAGCTTTACATTGATAACTGGTACATTATTTGGCTGCACAGCAGCTCTTAAAGAATAGTGTCAATGCAGGCAGATCAAAGCACTGTTGAATATCAAATGTCAAGTCAAATGTCAAGTGTCCCCAACTAAGCAAGCCAAAGGCGACAGCGGCAAGGAACCCAAACTCCATCAGGTGACATCAGGTGGCAGACAAGTGACAAATAGGTGTTTAAATGGAGAAAAAAACCTTGGGAGAAACCAGGCTTAGTCGGGGGGCCAGTTCTCCTCTGGCCAAAAGTGCTTTGTTACGATTCAGGCTGCTATCGTAAGTCCAATAGGATCGCAACATTCAAAGTATTTATTCCAGTTCCATCCAATTGAGGATCGTATTCATCACGCCGGTATGGACGGTTGTTGAGGAACTGTGTCGTGGCTGTCGTGTCAATGAGGCCCTCACAGTGGATGATCTAGTTGACTCAATCTCTGCTGATACTTCAGGGCTGCGTTGTGGTCGTGTCAAGGCGCAGGTCCTTGGTCTCACCTGGATACGGCCCGGATCCGGTTGACTACGGTGAACCTCGGGATAACCAGAAAGACTAATGTTAGCGTAGATGCCATTCTTCTTCTGATGTAACGAGTACATCATGTGTTATAGGAAGTGTTCCCGGTTCCGGCTGACCTAATTTATGCAGCCTAATAATCCTTTAACGGATTTGAAAATATAAATTGGTAATGTGTTATGTGTATGCCAGGTTAAAGAAATGCGTTTTTAGTCTAGATTTAAACTGACAGAGTGTGTCTGCTTCCCGAACAATGCTAGGAAGATTGTTCCAGAGTTTAGGTGCCAAATAGGAGAAGGATCTACCGCCTGCGGTTGATTTTGATATTCTAGGTATTATCAGCTGGCCTGAATTCTGAGATCGCAATAGACGTGAAGGACTATAATGAATTAAGAGCTCGCTCAGGTACTGGGGAGCTAAACCATTTAGTGCTTTGTAAGTAATTAGCAAGATTTTAAAATCTATACGATGTTTAACAGGAAGCCAATGCAGTGTTGACAGAACCGGGCTAATATGATCATACTTCCTAGTTCTAGTAAGAACTCTAGCTGCTGCATTTTGTACGAGCTGTAGTTTATTTATCAGGCGAGCAGAACAACCACCCAGTAAAGCGTTACAGTAATCTAGCCTTGAGGTCATGAACGCATGAACTAACTGTTCTGCATTTTTCATTGAGAGCATATATCGTAGTTTAGATATATTTTTAAGATGGAAGAATGCGGTTTTACAGATGCTAGTAACATGGCCTTCAAATGAAAGATTGGTATCAAAGAGCACACCCAGGTTCCTAACTGACGACGAAGACTTAACAGAGCAGCCATCAAGTGTTAGACAGTATTCTAGGTTATTACATGAAGTTTTTGGCCCAAAAATTAGAATCTCTGTTTTTTCTGAATTTAGTAGTAGGAAATTACTGGTCATCCAATTTTTTATATCAGCTATGCATTCCGTTAATTTTGTGAATTGGTAAGTTTCGTCAGGGCGCGAAGAAATATAGAGCTGAGTATCATCAGCGTAACAGTGAAAACTAACGCCATGCTTCCTAATGATATCTCCCAAGGGTAGCATGTACAGAGTGAAAAGCAACGGTCCTAGTACTGAGCCTTGCGGTACTCCATATTGAACTTGTGATCGATATGACATCTCTTCGTTTACTACTACAAACTGATAACGGTCAGATAAGTATGATTTGAACCATGACAATACAATTCCACTAATGCCAACATAATTTTCGAGTCTATTTAAAAGAATATTGTGATCAATAGTGTCAAATGCAGCACTAAGATCCAGTAACACTAATAGAGAGATACAACCACGATCTGATGATAAGAGCAAATCATTAGTAACTCTAATGAGAGCAGTCTCAGTACTATGGTACGGTCTAAATCCTGACTGGAAATCCTTACAGATACTATTTCTTTCTAAAAAGGAACATAGTTGTGATGATACTGCCTTTTCTAGTATTTTTGACAGAAAAGTGAGATTCGAGATCGGCCTGTAATTGACTAATTCTCTAGTCAAGTCAAGTCACCTTTATTTATATAGCGCTTTTTACAATGTAGATTGTGTCAAAGCAGCTTTACATTGATAACTGGTACATTATTTGGCTGCACAGCAGCTCTTAAAGAATAGTGTCAATGCAGGCAGATCAAAGCACTGTTGAATATCAAATGTCAAGTCAAATGTCAAGTGTCCCCAACTAAGCAAGCCAAAGGCGACAGCGGCAAGGAACCCAAACTCCATCAGGTGACATCAGGTGATCAAGTTGTGGTTTTTTAATAAGAGGTTTAATAATAGCCAGCTTAAAAGTTTTTGGTACGTGTCCTAGTGATAAAGATGAATTGACGATATTAAGAAGAGGATCTATAACCTCTGGAAGCATTTCTTTCAATAGCTTAGTCGGTATAGGGTCTAACATACATGTTGTTGATTTTGATGATTTAACAAGTTTAGACAATTCTTCCTCTCCTAAAGCAGTAAATGAATTGAATTTTTCCTCAGGGACACTACAATGCACTATCTGACGCGATACTGTAGTAGACGGTTGCATGGTTATAATTTTTTCTCTAATATTATCAATCTTGCAAGTAAAGAAGTTCATAAAGTCATTACTGCTGTGCTCTTTGGAAACATCAGAAGTTGAAGCTTTATTTCTTGTTAATTTAGCCACTGTATCAAATAAATACCTAGGGTTGTGTTTATTTTCTTCTAAAAGTTTTGAAAAATAGGCAGATCTAGCAGATTTTAGGGCCTTTCTGTACTCAATCATTCTCTCTCTCCACGAAATGCGAAATACTTCTAGTTTTGTTTTCTTCCAGCTGCGCTCCATTTTCCTGGCTGCTAACTTTAGGGCCCGAGTGTGCTCATTGTACCATGGCATTGGATTAATTTCCTTAATCTTTTTTAAGCGCAAAGGAGCAACTGAGTCTAATGTGCTGGAAAAGACAGAGGCAATAGTTTCTGTTGCAACATCGAGGTCTTCTAAGCTTTCTGGTATGCTAAGGCGATGAAACTGTTCAGGAAGATTATTTATAAAGCGATCTTTAGTGGTAGAAGTGATGGTTCTACCATATTTATGGCATGGAGGCAGTTTAGCCGCCTTGACTAAATGTAGTATGCACGAGACTAGATAATGATCAGAGATGTCATCGCTCTGCTGCAGAATTTCAACAGCATCAATATCAATTCCATGTGACAATATTAGATCTAAAGTATGATTACGACAATGAGTGGGTCCTGACACGTGTTGTCTAACACCAATAGAGTTTAGAATATCTGCAAATGCCAATCCTAATGCGTCTTTTTTATTATCTACATGGATATTAAAATCACCAACAACAAGGACTTTATCTGCAGCTAGTACTAACTCCGATAGAAAGTCAGCAAATTCTTTGATAAAGTCTGTATGGTGTCCTGGTGGCCTGTATACAGTAGCCAGCACAAATGTCAACTTACATAATGTTACGTAAAGTACCATCACTTCGAAGGAATTATATTTGAAAGACTTCTGACTAATACTGTAAGTATTACTATAGATTACAGCAACACCACCCCCTTTGCCTTTCTCACGGGCATTGTGTCGATAATCATAACCTTGAGGACTAGACTCATTTAAAGTAATGTAATCATCTGGTTTTAGCCAAGTTTCTGTCAAACACAGCACATCTAGATTATTATCTTTGATAATATCATTAACAATAAGTGATTTTGAAGAAAGGGATCTAATATTTAACAACCCGAGTTTTATCATTTGTTTAGCATTATTATCTCTATTTTTTATTTGTTGAACATCAATTAAATTTTTACCATTTAATGGGTTTGGAAGTTTTTTGTTTTTACTAATTCGGGGTACAGACACAGTCTCTATTTGAAAATATCTAGGTGTAAGAGTTTCTATGCATTGGGAGTTATCTGAATTATCTGACTTCTGTAATGTGAGGCAGCTAGCAGACGGTCGGTTTAGCCAGTCTGTCTGCTTCCTGACTTGGGCCCCAGTTTGTCATGTTTCAGCTCTAAGACTATGTGCCATATTACTAGAGAGAAGAGCAGCACCATCCCGGGAGGGATGAATACCATCTCTTTTCAACAGGTCAGGTCTGCCCCAAAAACTTTTCCAATTGTCTATGAAACCTATATTATTTTGCGGACACCACTTAGACAGCCAGCCATTGAGTGATGATAATCTGCTAACTATCTCATCACTCCGACGAACAGGAAGGGGGCCAGAGCAAATTACTTCTCCTGACATTGTACTTGCGAGTTCACACACCTCTTTAATGTTAATTTTAGTGATCTCCGACTGGCGAAGTCGAACATCATTAGTGCCGACGTGAATAATAATCTTAGAGTATTTACGATTAGCATTAGCCAGCACTTTTAAATTTGCTTTGATGTCAGGTGCTCTGGCTCCCGGCAAACATGTGACTAAGGTGGCTGGTGTCTCTATTTTCACGTTCCGTGTAATAGAATCGCCAATAACTAGGGCACTTTCAACAGGATTCTCAGTGGGTGCGTCACTGAGTGGGGAGAACCTGTTTGATGTTCTTATTGGAACGGAAGAGTGGTGTTTTCCGCGGCTATGCCGCCTCACAGTTACCCAAGTGCCCTGCTGCGCGGGCTCTACAGCCGGAACCGAACAATGTACAGAGTTCACTAAGCTAGTCGCATCCAAAACAGTATCTGAAGCCCTTGCATTCTTACTATCCTCGATTAAAGTTTGGATGCGTGTCTCTAATTCTGAGATTCTCTCTGTCAGCCTGACTATTTCCCTACATTTATGACATGTAAATCCCTCGTCGCTGACAGAGAGAGCTATGGTGAACATGTGGCAAATGCAACAGGTAGCAATGCTGGGAGAGGATGACATGACTCACCGTGTGAGTCATGTCAAGGCTCCGACCCTGCCATCTAGGCCCCTTAAGGTGACATCACACTTAAATGGCAGGGCATATGTGGCAGTGGGTCAGGCTGGTGCTGCTCTGCACACGATGGCTCTGTTGCAGGCGTACCAGGCTGACCTGCTGAGGGACTCCCCTGAAGCGGTTGAAGAGCTGCATTGCACCACAGATCTTGCTCTCCGGGCCACCAAACAGACCGCTGCCACGATCGGTCAATCGATAGCTGCAATGGTGGCCACGGAGAGGTATCTGTGGCTGAACCTGGCTGACAATGGGGAGAAAGAGAAGGGCTTGGGTTCACATCCAGACAGACTGGAGGGCCTGGCCCATCCTGACCCGAGGGACGGAGAAGGGCCAGAAGGCTAGTGTCATCTCTCGTGCGCCCCCTCCATGGAGGAGTAGGTCACAGAGAAGGCGAGACTCCAGGAAGAAGAAGGATCTGAGGGAGGTGATCCATCACAAATCTCCTCACTCTGAGGGTGATCAGAACTACCCTCTCCGTTCTTCTTTCACTGTTTCCCCAGGCGCTTCTTACATGAGGCCTGTGGCTGGGCCGATGATGAAAAATTATGACTCTGATGGTCTGCCTTTGGTTTCGATAGTGAAAATCCCCTTTCAGGCTTGAAAGGGTGGTAGACCCCACGTTTTCCATGGTGGTAGGTCGCCACCCTGTGGCCACAGGTTGAACTGTTTCAGGTCTTTGTTACTATTTAAAATACTAAAGTATTTCTTTTTAGACTACTGTTCCCTGTGTAGAGTTTGTGGGGATTTATTTAAAAATAGGAAGAATTTTTTAATATATCTACTATGTAATCTACTATGGCCCCACTTTTCAGAGGTTAGTTAACAGTTAGGCCCCTAGCTAGGCTCTCCCTTAAGCCCGCTGAACTAACGTTCAAGCGTTGGGTTGAATGTGGGTGACTTTTCAAGAAAAGCACCCATTCCCCTAGGGCTGAGTGCAGATATAATTTCTGTCATGGTAGAGTCCCTATGGTAGGCCTCCACCCTGTAGCATTCTCAGGTTCATGCTGATAGTACTCCCTTGTTAAAACAAGGTATTATTTGAGTGCTTCACTTACAACTCTGTTTTTCTGCCCTGCACCATCGTGGCTTAGGTTGAGCAGAATGTTTAACCTTCACTTCGGTCTGGTTATTAAGTGTGCTCCCTTGAAGCCCGAGCATTGCCACCAGCTGACGCCTGTGTTTGTCTGGAGTAGTTTGCCCAGGTGTGGCCTCCTCCAGGGCATGGTGGTGTAAGTTTATACTCCCCTTGCTTAAAGGGTAAAAAAGTGCTTTTACTCAGTACACTGCTTGTCGGCAATGTGATAGGTCCCAGGCTTAGGCGGTGTGTAGTCAGTCTATTTCTGCTACTAGACTTGCTATAAGGTAGCTGGCCTTAGCAGGCCTCCCTTCAGAGTGAGTCCCCACCCTGTTGGGTTCTTAGCAGCCAGCAGATGTGCTGTCAGGTAGTTGCCCTTAACAGGCCTCCCTGTGAGCAGCCCCCAGTAAATGGGTTTCTGGTAGCTAGCAATGACTCGGCATCAGATAGTAGGGTCTTAGCAGACCTCTCTGTTGGCGAGTCCCCATCAGTGTGGATGTTTGGTAGCAACAAGACACGCTCCGGGTAGCTGGCCTTAGCAGGCCTCCCTGTGAGCAAGTCCCCAGCACTCTGGGTATGTAATAGCTAGCAGAGGCTTGTTATTGGGTCGCTGGCCTTGATAGGCCTCCCTGTGAGCAAGCTCCCAAAGATTTGGGTTTCTGGTACAGCTAGCAATGACTTGCTATCAGAAAAGCAGGCCTTAGAAGGCCTCTCTGTGAGTGAGTCCCCAGTACTTTTTGGCAGCACGACTTGCCTCAGTAGTGGCCTTAGCAGGCCTCCCTGTGTACGAGTCCCCATCTTGTTGGGCACTTGGCATCCAGCAGATTCACTGTTAGGTAGTTGGCCTTAGCAAGCCTCCCTGCCGGCGAATCGATAGCAAAGACTTGCTATCAGATAGGTGGCCTTAGCAGGCCTTTCTGAAGGTGAGCCCCAACAATGTGGGTGCTGCTTTTAGCCACATAGGACTTGCCACCAGGTAGCTGGCCTTAATAAGCCAACCTGGAGGCGAGTCCCCAGCAGTTTGGGTTTTTTTGGCAGACATATATAGACTTGCTTCAGATAGTTGGCCTTAGCAAGCCTCTCTGAGGGTGAGTCCCCAGCAGTGTGGGTTCCTGGTAGTTAGCAAACGCTTGTTCTCAGTTTGTTGGCCTTAGCAGGCCTCTCTATGGGCGAGCCCCTAGTGTAGCAGAAATTGGACAGCCAGCTAGACTTGCTGTCAGGTAGCTGGCCTTAGCAGGCTTCCCTGAGAGCCAGTCCCCAACAATTGGGTGCGTGGCGGCTAGCAATGACTTGCTATTGGATCGTTGGATTTTTGGCAGGCCTCTCTGAGAGCGATTCCTCAATGTTTGGTACTTTCACCCAGTAAACACTCTGTAGGTGAATTCCCCACAGTGTGGGTATTTGTCAGCCAGCAAAGACTCAATTCCAGGTAGTTGGCCGCTGTAGGCCTCCCTGATGTGAGTCCCCAGCAGTTGGGTGTTTTGTCAGCCAGCAAGGTCTTGCTGTCAGGTAGTTGGCCTTTTCAGGCCCCCTGAGACAGCACGTTACTTCGTGTAGCTGGCGTGGCTAACTTAGATCACTTTCGGAATTCTAGCCTATAGCCTAGTCGACCTAATAGGTCAAGCTTGGGACTCCCCTCATTCTGAGGGTGGGTTTGAATACTTAGCTCCCTAAGTCTGGTCAGAAGGTCGAAGGCCTCTCATGCGGCATCCCAGTTAGATCAGCCCTTAGGCTGAGAGCACTCCCCTCACAGGGGTCCCTTAGAGCAGTGGTTCCCAACTTTTTTTACGCCAAGGCCCTCCTCCTCTCTGAATCAATACTGTATGCCCCCCCCCCCCCTTTTTTTAATTCACAAAAACATTTGTATTTTAGTGTTATTAGCCAACTTTTCAAACCCATGTTATTATTTTTTAAAGAAGAAATTCAAAATAGATTTAAACCTTCAGTGTTCTGTTTTGCAAACATAAATAGATTTAAACCTTCAGTGTTCTGTTTTGCAAACATACTTTGCAAACATTCTTTACAACTTAAAAGTATTTACTCTGCTCAGTTATACAGTAACCTAAACAAATAAGCACAAGTCAACCTGCCATACCAAACAAGACCACAGGGAGATACCAAAGGACTGAATTTAAATACTATGCGGATCCATTCAAAATTATTAAACACATATAACATCACTGATCCTCTTAAACTTCTCCAAAACACGCTTGTTCGGCGAGCATCCGTTATAAAACACTCACAGTACATTAATTTTGACAACTACACGAATATATTGAACTGTGTTCATGCAGAATTATGATGTTATAGCGATCAGTGAGTCGAGAGCGCAAATGTGCGGTTTGTTTGCGCATAATAACGGACTCGTGCATGCCTTATGAACGACTGCTGTATGTCACTGTAATCATCTTTACCTTCATTACAATCATCATCCATCAAAACCTTTTAAGCGACACTGGTTTTCTTTTTCCAACTGAGAGAGTTAGTTTGCGTATCCTATGTTCATGAAGCAGTTGGGCAATTTGAGCCACCGTTCAGTCTGTATTTCACAGCAGCACGATGAGAAACGACCTGGGCTGATCCGAAACAATCACAGAATACCTACGAGAGAGGTGGTGCCTTGTTTTAAATGTATTTTTTAATTAATTTAATTTTTTTTTTTTATGTAATGTATTAATAATTAAATTAATGAATAATATTAATATATTTAAATAAATTTTAATTTATATCACGGCCCAGGTTGCTGGCCAGACTAGGTTACTAGTAGAGTAAGAAAGAAACCAGATCAGCCTTCCTGGTGGCATTCGGGGTGACTTTGTCCCCCTAAAAAAGTGACTGGCTGGGTTCCTTTGGGCTCCCTAGCCACACTCCCTTAAAGGGACCCCTTCTGTTGAAGTTGTTGGTCCCAGGCCTTTGAGCGGCCTTGGCAGGCCTTCATGTGTAAAATTCACTCCCCTCAGCATGGCGGCGTGGGTATATCATTCCCCATAGCGCTTCGACACAGCGCGAGTTCCCTCTCGAAAGGGAACTTCTCAGGTTACGCATGTAACCATGGTTTCCTATGAACAGGGAACGAGACACTGCGTCTCCCAGCCATGCCTCAGGGGCCGGCTGCTGAACAGTCCCTTCAGACCATAAGTGGATGACATGTTCTCTAGGCGACCCTTATATAGTTTTGGGTTGCACCATTATGATGTCATGGGCTGTCGCCGGTCAATATGATATTGACATGATTTCATAAGCGTTTCAGACACCGGTTCACGTGGAGGCATTTCCCATAGCGCTTCGATGCAGCGTCTCGCTCCCTGTTCTAAGGGAACCATGGTTAAATGCGTAACCTGAGTTGTTTGGTTACATTTATAGACAGAAAATGAATTATTGTTATATAGCTCAACACATTTAGTCTCATTGTTTAAATCTAGTTTTCTTGATTTTCCGAGAGTACCATGCTTTTACCATGCCTCAGAGAAAAAAAACTATTTTGTCAAGTAGCTGAGTAATACAGAATTTTCTCCATCATACAATGCGTTTTAAAATTAATTGCATGTCATTTATCAACACAAGCCACCCATTTATTAAGATGATATTCTAAAATCGATCTAGCTTACTGCAGTGTGCAAAAAGTGTCTCACAGCAGCCGCAGAGCAAACGCACAGAGTAACGTTATAACATTTTTTTCAACACAGTCAAATGTATATAATATGATAAACAGCGCTGTGTTACCCCTTGACCATAAGATGCGGAAGCAGCGACTGCAGCATAATAAATGTTCTGCTGCTTGCAAGCCATGTGTCGTGTTCGTCTCTCATTAGCAATTGCTCCAGCGGCCTCGCTCATCTCCAACATCACTCGGCCTTGCGCTGCTTCATACTACAGTAACGTTAATAATCTCATCCATGAACATGATTTCTGCCCAAGTCCCATCCCGATTCTTTTCCACTGGCTGTGAGGTGAAGACAACATCTCCCAAGATTCCGCGCTCAAACTCGACGTCATCAAGCTATGCCTTTGTTTTGAATAGGCGACCTCTAGCGGCGAAAATCTACTTATTGTAGCTTTAAAAAAAAGATTCTTATGACTATTATTTCATGTATCAGGCTTTACAGGGTTAACAAAGAACCACATTTACTGTTTTATCACTGAAGAAAGTTTTTGTGTTCATTTTGTGAAATTCACAATGAATCTTATGTGACAATGTCCAGTTCAAAACAGAACGGATACTCTAAACGTGAGATTTATGGCATATTCTATAAGGTATAAAACACTTGCCGTATCATTAGAATCTTTATTTATAGTTTATGACAGTTTATTAAAACTGTTGTGATGCAAGAAAACTGACTTTTTAGAGTTATATTTATTCAGTCAGCTCAAGTAAAAACATACACACATTCAATGACTGAGACACTTTGTACTCTTTGGTCCAGATCCTTCAACCCTAGCTCAACCTGAATAATGTCAATCATATTACACTGAGAAAAGGCAAATTCTTTGGAAATAAAAATTCGGTTTTCATTAGGAAACCAGTACAAATGATGATATTGGTGCTTTCCTTGAAGACGTCTGATATTTTTGCTTAAAATGACTAGATAATTGTCTGCGCTGATGGCCTCATGGGCAGCGCGCCGACATGTAGCGCCAATGTGCTTTGGGCGACCCGAGTTCGAGTCCTGGCTCGTGGTCCTTTCCCGATCCCGTCCCCCTCTCGCTCTTTCCCACTTTGCTTCCTGTCTAATCACTGTCCTATCATAATAAAGGTAAAAACGCCAAAAATAAATCTTAAAAAAAAAAAAAAATTACTAGATAATAGGTAGTGTACCCATAAACTATACATTTTTTAAGATGTTGTGGTTTAAGTTCATCGTGTGGTCTTGTTTGAACTGAAGATAATCTAAAATGGCATTTTGGTAGATAGCTTGTAAACATTAAATAGAGTTTTTAGCTTCTACTTTAAGATAAAATACGGCACTTTGGTATTGATACCACTAATGGTATCTAGTGAATATGCACTTTAATATGTAGTTAACATTGAATGAAACATATGGTCTTTTTTTTTCAGTTTTTATTCAATCAAATTTGGCAGAAATCTGATAATTAAGTGAATGGATGAACAATTTATGTGAATCATTGCTGATTTTCAACCCGCTTTGTATTGTTACAATGTCTTGGTCTAACAATCCTCAATCTGCCCACATTACAACACAGTTGCAGGAGAAACCTGATAAAACCCAGTCAGTGTTTTCAAACATTACCTTCAAAGCTTCATACATGGACCACAGAAAGAACATCTCCTGCACTGCTACATATCCAAGAAATAATGTACTTAAAGTGCTCTATTTTCGCGCACTAATTTTGTACTTAATACACTAAAAATTACTTCTTAAGATAATCTTAAGAACATCTAAGTGTACTCAACTGTGCTATTCTGAGGCACCATGAATATGAACTAAAATGTACTTTTAACATACTATTTCTGTATTAAAAACATTTATTTAGTTACCACTTGTAGTACACTTTGTATGAAAGATGGGTTCAAGTGTACTACAAGTGGTAACTAAATACATTTGTTAATACAGTGATAGTATGTTAAAAGTACATTTTAGTTCATATTCATGGTGTCTCAAAATAGCGCAGTTGAGTACACTAAGATGCAAGGCCATAACCATGGCTTGAACATTGGGGGGACCAATTTTTTATAAAGCATAAATAAACAGAACAGTGAAGGAAATTCTAGGTCTAATTCTAGTTGGGAAATAATCATTTTTTAACTATTTGCAAATAATATTTGCATTAAAATATGCACTCATGTAGGCTACTTTTATTTGTATTTCTAATGTGTTGAAAACGTGAAAGTGTCTCGTCACACTCAGTTAGGAATTACATAAATCACATAAATGCATATTTTCAATTCAAAATGGCCAAATTTGAGAAAAAAAGTCGAGTAGTTTGCATTACTGGATGTTACTGTCGGTCTTTTAACATTTCTATCACAAAACATGTACTGTATTAAATGTTTCAGTATTTACATCTTAATTCACTCTCTTTCAACGTTAAATTGACACTTCATGCTGGAATTCACGCTCATCAAATAAAATGAACTACACTTGGTACAAACATGGACAGAAGGCTCCTATAGTTTGGGAAAAGCAGATTACCTTTAATGTAAATCAAAATATAATGCAGGATGGTATTCCTGACTCATAATGTAATAACTGCACATAATGTAATAAGTATCAAATTATTATTGTAAGAAAATGTTCATAACGTAATTTTCTCAAAACATAAAATCTTGAGCTCATTATGTAATAATTTTTACATTATGAGAAATTACATTATAAACTCACCAAAAACATGTCATATTTTCATAATTGTAATAGCTTTTAAAACATAACATTAGTATTCCCTGCAGTACATTTTTAAAATATTGTTCTTCAATAGCCTATGCATGTTTGAATAAATCCATAAAGTTGACAGCCACCATTTAAATGTTTATATTTAAAAAAGTTAGTAGGCCTATTATAACTTTATTATTATAAAAATTTCCTTTAGTGTAATTTAAGTTTGTATACAAATTGGTTCATTTTAACCTTCAATATTAATGTAATACCAACTGATTCCCATGTATATTATACAGCATTAGTTGAGAGATTTTTTTTCTTGAGAAAATTTGTAGCCTATGTCAGGCACAGAGACACAGACGGAGGCAGACAGGTAGGTGAATAACAGGTTGTTTATTTATAGACAGAGGCACGGATCTGGCAGAGGAGATAACAGGTGAGTAGAGAATACTGAAGCACGTTGGAAATGGAACTTAGCTGGAATGGTAACCCAATGTCTCCATTGCAGGAGTGGAGAGTGGAAGGAAGGCTGGCAGACGATGGATGGTGGATGACAGTAGATGGAACACAGAAGACAGATGACACAGGTAGGTAACAGGTAAGTAGTCCATATAGCAAGTGGATACATAGAGACATCCATTGACAAGACCAGACGATGTGGTGGAGTGAACATGGGGCTTAAGTAGGTGTGCTGAAGAGTGCTAACAATGGTGATGGCTTTCAGGTGCAGGTGATTGGTGAGTGAGTGCAGGTGAGGAATGGATGCTGGGAAATGGAGTCCGGGGAAGGTGAGACAGACGGTGACTGTGACAGCCTACCTGATATACAGTATATGATATACAGCTTGTGAATTCGAAATGCATAACTATGATGACAGACTGGCAGGAAATGATGCAAAACAGAATTCAAGGGTGATATTGTGACATACTGATAAGCCTCATCTTTCCATTGTTAATAATAGTTGCAACTTGCACTCTTAAATGTGCATTGAAAACTGCCGGCTGATAAAACCTATGATCCAGGGACCATATTCATATAATATCTAAGACAATGTAGATCTTAACTGGCTGAGTTAGATTGACTGAGTTAGACACTAAACAGTAGAAAATCAGTCCAGTCTCTCCAGCAGTAAATGTCATTGGCTGTTAAAGTCTTGTGTTGCTTATAATAAATTGACATGTTGATAAGACACACATAAGCATTGTTTCAGAATGCTCTCAATTACATGTAGCTTATCAGATGTATACTATGCATTAGTGAGTGTGGTGGTGCTTATTATGGGGTGTCGCTCTGGGACGGGAGTATGAGGCTGGGAGGGAAAAAAGGAAAAATCACAGTATACTCACTACAGAACCCCCCATCCCCCCCCCATCCCCATAGCATTCAAATGCTAACATTTATCAGTAATTTTAAACAAATGTAGTGCTGCTGGGAGATTGTCAAGAGAACATCACGTCACTAAGTGTTTAACAGATTTTGCATAGAGGAAGACATCTTCATTAACTTCTGCTTTTCTTTGACTGCACTGCTCTGAGGTAAGGCTTGTCTCTTGTGAACTGATCTTTTTAAAAGTATACATCATAAGAAACGTGTTGTAAACATTATGTTCATGACAACAATTATTCATTTAATAAAGATATTAATCAGGGATGGGAGAGTGTCCAGTGACTCTTAAAATCTCTTTAGTTAAACACAGTAATAACTCAAAAGCTGAAGATACAATTCATTGCTTACAGTTGTGGACAGAGTAAAAACAATTTTTTTTTTTTTTGGCACACAAGTTTTAATTTCTTTCCTGTGTTTGTGTCAGAGCTCCAGTGATGTCTGTGTTCCAGATCATGTCTTTCATCATCATCATCATCATCATCATCAGCTCTGTGTTTCTACACACTCACTCAGGTTGGTCAATATTACAATCAGTTTATTATTTTTTTGATTGATCACATTTACCAGCAGAACCACTACTGATATGACAACATAAGAGGGAAAATAGTGTGCAGGCATGTGATTGGCAAAGGACAAGAAAATGTATCGAGCAAAGACTACCCTTAAATTTTTATCTGTTCCTCAGATAAAGCTATCATATGGCTACAGAGGACTTTAAATGCAGGGAACAAGTCATATTTAAGACATACTTACTTTTATGGTGCTTTTGTCCGTTTTTAAGTTTGACTTCCTTATGTCAGTGTACACTTTTGTTGTGTGCAAGAGCAGTATGGAAAAACAATCTTTAAAATATTTATTTTAAGAAAAATAGTCACACAGGTTTGGAAGAACATGAAAGGCGATTTTTCTGAATTTTCATTTTTTGGGTAAGCTGTCCCTTTAAGACCTTTACAGTTATAATGCACTACTATGTTTTTATGTTTCAGCTGATAATATCTATTCTGCTGTGATGCCTCAGACAGTAACAGCGCTGACAGGCTCTTGTGTGCAGATTCCTTGCACATTCACCATCTCCAATTTTAAGGACAAATGTAACAAGGCAAAATCTATTAATGGGATCTGGCTAAAAAATAAATCACAGTTTGCTGACAGAGACAGTTTCATAGCTTTTAATAGCAGTAAAAACATCATTAGAGGATTCAGTGACATACAGATGACTGGAGATCTCAGTGAGAGGAACTGCACAACTGTCTTCTATAACATCATGAAGAATCATTCAGATCTCTACTACTTCAGACTGGAAATGGAGCCAAATGTGTTCAGAGCAACGTTTAACCCCAAAACAGATGGTTTAAGAAAGACTGTGAACATCTCTGTCATAGGTAAATGTCATCCCCACAGTCTTTAACATACAGGTTCTTATGCTTTCCTTCACTTGTAAGTTGCTTGACAAATGTAATAAATATTATTAAAATAATTAACTAACATAACTAAGAAACGGTTTCTTAATAATGAACTACAATCATTTATTTCTGTAGATTCACCACAGCGTCCTGAACTTAAACCCAATGATCAACGCTATGTGAAGGAGAACACAACAGTCAATCTGAGCTGCTCTGCTGAAGCCCCCTGCCCCAAACAACCTCCTACAATATCCTGGTCCAACATCCCTGAATCTGCCAACATTACAACACAGTTACAGAAGAAACCTGATAAAACCCAGTCAGTGTTTTCACACATGATCTTCAAAGCTTCATACATGGATCACAGAAGGAACATCTCCTGCACTGCTACATATCCAAGAAATACACCTGAAGACTCAACTGTGGAGACCACCGTGATGCTACGAGTCCTGTGTAAGAGATTTGACTTTTTACTTCCTTTGACATAGCTCCCCACGTAGAAGGCGACGTTCTCGTGACCTTGTGCAATGTTCCCTAAAAGTTCTCTAAAGGTGACGAAAATTCCGAATCTTTACAGAACATTAGGGACGTTCCTAAAAGGTCCTCTTTTGGTAGTGAAAGTGCTGCAGTTCCTTATATGACTTTAGGGGGACATTCCATTTTGGTTATTTTATGGTCACATAAGAACATTACAAAGAGGACATTTGGGACATTAACAGAACCTTCCCACATGGTCCTCTGTTGGTCATTTAATAACGTTCCTGATATGAGTTTAAGGGGATGTTCTATTTTGGTTATTTTATGGTTGCGTGAGAACGTTGCAAAGAGGACATTTGGGAAGTTAACAGAGCGTCCTATAGTAATAGTCCCCTAAACATTCCCAGAACGTCCTGAATGTTCCCTGAAGGTCCACCAAATAACGTCCCCCAAACCTTAAAAGAACTCCACATCGTGACTGTCTCTGAACGTTCTGGGAATGTTACCAGGTGACAGGTTAGATGTTGATGTTTTATAGAAAATAATAAAGTTTGAAGTCACCGTTATGGAGGTGAGCGTTTGCTTTAGTTGGGCTCTTGATTCTTGACATTTTAACATTAGATTTTTTCTGGCTGCTTTAACTGTGTTTCCAAAACACATTTGTTACAGTAAAAATTATAAGAGAAATTCTGGCCAGGTTTATTTGGTTATTTAATGATGGTGATTAAATCATCATGGAGTGTCCTGATTCACTGATCCTCTCCAGAGTCTAAACTCTGAGTGTGTTAACTGTTAGTTTCGCATTTTTAGTTTTTTTCTTTTTTTATGAGTTTTGTCTTTTTTTTAAAATTCAGACAGAGTTTTGAGCAGTGTCTTTTAGACTCACACAGACATCATGAATCAGTGTATGAACCTCAACAATGGTGACAATAAACAAGAATCTTTTTTGACTTTAGTAGCTTGTTTTGTGATGCTCAGAGTTAATCTGTTTATCTGAAATTTTGTAACCATTGTTGAAGTTCATACGCTGAATCTTGATGTCTGTGTGAGTCTACATGGTTCTGTCTGAGTAATTTCTGCATAATGACACAAAAACTTTCAAAATATCAAAGCAGGACAGGATTTTATGCGGTATTATAGAACTACAATAACATGAAAGGAATACAATATTCAGAGATCACTGCATAAGGCCACTGTATGATGAAATCATCAACAATAAGCAACCAAATTCATTTGATCAGATTTTTCTTTCTCACATTTTTTTTTTTTTTTTTTTTGCAACAAATGCATTTTAGAAACACACAGTTACAACAATTGGGAAAAAATTAAAGTTAAAATGGCAAGGGTCAGGAGCCCAACTAAAGCAAGCGCTTACCTCCATAACGGTGACTTCAAACTTTATTATATTCAATAAAACATCAACACCTCATTAAGAAGTTTTGAATGAAAGAAATAAAGTCAGAGCGGTTTGTAATAAGTGAAGATGCTGAGCTCTAGAGAGATCTGTTAGTGTTTACTTTTCTGTTTCTGTTTTTTGTGGGTCACCATTGTGCTGAAGAGTAGAGCCTGTGCTTCAGTCAGTGATGAGCGGAAAAACACTGATGTTATGCTGCATGTTGCTTTATTTAAAGGCAGTAACTGTGTAGTTGTTGATGCAGTGATACAGTAGTTATATTAGTTCATGCATGTGCTGTTGTCAGCTAATGACTTACTACAAGAGATTTGCATTTTACAGAAAAGGTTTTATAATAATAATAGAGGAAATACCTGTAAAATGCATTTTTTTTTTTGAACAGCCACTTTTGTTAATCAATTTAGTTCTTATTTTCAATTCAATTTTGGACAAGGGCAGCAGGGACGTTCTGGGAACATCACAAATAAAATATGGTTCCCTAAACATTCAGAGAACATCCTGAATGTTCTGCGAAAGTCTGCCAAATAACGTCCCCCAACCCTTAAAAAAACTCCACATCGTGACCATCTCTGAACGTACTGGAAACGTTACTAGGCAACGTCCTTAACACCAGTGGGGACGTTCTGAGAATGTTCTGGGAACGAAAAATTTCTAGCGGGGTCTATACGTGCTTAAATGCACAAAGTGCTGCTTAAATAGAATTTGGTGTTTAGCTACCCAGAAAGGTCTAATGCACAGGTGTTTTACTATTTGTCCATGTATGTGCTTGTGTTTCTGTCAAAGTTCTTCCAAAAGAAACTCGCATCACCATCGATCCATCTGCTTCAGTCTCTGTTGGCACTAATGTGACTTTGACCTGCAAAAGCAAAGCCAGTCCATCAAATGACATGAACTACACCTGGTACAAACGTGGAAATGAGATGCCTATAGCTCGAGGAAAGAAGATTAGTTTCATAGTAACTCATAATAATACAGGATTGTACTTCTGCGTTGCTCAAAATAAATATGGCAATCAGTCATCAGCAGAGATCCAGCTCACAGTTAAAGGTGAGTTTACACAGTCTAAATGTAGAGAAGAGGTCATTTACAGATCTAAAGCAATGAAGATTATTTGAAAAGCAATATTCTGTCCAGTTACAGACATTTCACAGGACATGGGACCAGATAGACACTCTATGCCTATGATTGCTGGTTGTGTGGGAGGAATTGTGGCAGTTCTTACACTCTCTGCTCTTGGTTTTTGTGTAAGGTAAATTTAGTTACATTTTCAGTTACTCAATCATCGCTGAGGTCATTGTGAAACAGACCATTTTCAGATGTATTTAGCGTTGTGCTTGCGTTAGTTTAAGCATTAGCCCCAGTTAGAACATATGAGATTTGGTAGTGTTTGACTTCATAAAGTGATCAGATCAGCTTTTACAAAGCATTTTAATCTTGCACGGTCAAGTTTTCAGTTTAATTATTTATTTCCTCTCACAGGACCAGGACAAAGACACACAGGGGAGACAATGTTGGAGAAAAAGTTTCCTCGAATCAGGTTTGTGAACTTCCTCAAACACCAGTCATTTCACACCACTACATGAACATCCACAACGTTTTTTATAGATCATTGTCATTGCTATGTAAGGGTACACAGGTCAATTTAGCTCAAGGGCAATTATTTATAGGGAATTGTAAAAGAGTCACTTGTTTTACGACCGAGAAACTGAATCGTCCAGCGTTCATTTGCAAGGGCCATAACTATAAGCTCTGTAGCGGATATGAATATCCAACTAACACTATTTAAAACACTATTTATTAGCAAGATAACATAGATCGGCAGTTTAAGATGTTAAATTCATAAGCACATAACACAAGACACTTCTCTTTATAAATATAAATGAGACTTTATTGATTATTCTAACACATAAACTAAAATCTAACACAAACTCACGCACACACATATTCACACAAGAATGAAATGATGAAATCTCAAGTTTCTAGCAATATATGCACTTCATAAGACCTGATCTGAACGAACGAACCATCAATCATTAATTCTATCGCTTCTTAGGCGGGGTTATTAGACTTTATATCAATGCACTACTTCAGTGAGAATCTTGAGGTATACTTGCATTTGTCGTTTGTGTCTTTAAATGGGGATTCCCTTGTCAGCATCTTTGGCTTGGAGAAAGGTGTTTCCCAGTTCTTTTGATTTGCTGCAGGTCTTTTCAGGTCCGGATTGATGTCGTGGGAAGCCAATCACGTTCTGGTATGCTGACGGAGGAGTGGAGTCTCCCTCATGGCTGAAGTTTGACATTTTGAGGCGGGCAAAGACTGTAGAGTCGTTGATTAAACTTTGCGGCAAAACTTAACATGAGACTCTCAACAGAAAAGAAAGGAAACTTAGTAAAAGAAAGGAAATTAAGTGAGTGAGACAAGAGTAGTTGCATGGCTTGAATGAAGCTGTTTGGTCTTATTTTCATCTGATCTTGATCTGCCTTTGTCTTGTCTTCATCTTCTGCTCTACTCGTCTTCTTTTCATTCTGGTCTGTCTAAATTGTTTTTGTTCGTATACTGAATTTTTAAACTGAGGTTTTTGTCCAACCTCTTTGAGAAGTTCTGACCAATTAGGTATCATCTTTGTTTCAGAGGTGGCTTTTCTCCACCTCTGACCATAAATTATATGTTATCTGTAGTCTCTTAACTTTTCTGCTCTCAGCAAAGAGTACAGAGAGCACAGTTTAGACATGATTTCTCTAAAAAATAATACGATACATTTTACGCAGATTTCTTTCATGCCATCCTTTGAATTATGAACAGAGATTTACACTCATACCAAACAAGGCACACTTTCAATCAACCATTCAATAGTTATAACAATTGCATGAATTGTAAGTGTCCTGAGCATAATGTCACGTATATAGTGTGTAGACATAATATAGAATTATACAGTTGAACGATGTTTGATTACAAGTCCATTTAGAATTTTTTTTGGAACAATTCGATGCAGTTTACATATAAAACAGTCTCTGTGGGGTTTTCTGTGGGTTTCAACTCTGTCACTCAGATGTCACTCAGAAGAAGAAGGCCTGTTTTGTATCTACGTTTAGGGGATCAAACAACCTCTGCCGTTGTCTTGGTGGGCTCGAGCTGTGCCCTCTTCAAACCAATCCGTCTATTACAAACTGCTTAAGGTTGACATCTCCTTCCTCAGCTAGGCTCAACTTTTACAAGCTTGCAAGGCCATAAAGTACTTAGCTGGGGGGTTTTGTAGACTGAATGGAGCCACAAATGAAAGATCCTCTGAATTAGGGTCCCGAGTGTTAATTCGGAATTCTATGGAATATTCTGTTTGAATGAATCATCTGCAAGATTAATTTGTGTCTGGTTCACCCTCAGTTCCTACACTATAAAGCAGAGGCTCTCAATTCTGGTCCTGCACATTTTGTTTGTCTCTTTTAATAACTTTCTAATTCGCATCTAATAGAACCAAATTATATAAATTTTCATATTAAACTTCACATCAGACATTTATCACTCAATTTAGCACTTTTAAAGGTGACTATTTATGTTAAATAACTTAATATTTAAAATGTACTTATATGTATTATATACATATGTATTGTCATTTATATTGACAAAGCATTTCCTTTTAAAAATGCAGTAATATTTTTTGTTTGTTTTACAATGGATGTACAATGAACATTGACTTAAACTATCTACAAAATTACTACTATTGTTCAAAAATTTTATACTAGAACTAATATATATCTTGTTCAGTCAGGAAACTCTAGATGGTGCAGGCTGATAGGTCCTTTACATACAATTTGCTAGCAAACACATTTACTACACGGCACAAACTGATTGGTCTCTGCAGATTCTGCAGCCAATGAGCTTGCTTGCTAAACATTTAAATAGTGTGGTATACACCTTATTTTGCAGTGTGAAAGTAAGATATTGTAAGAAGTACAACTGAAGGCGAGTTGAAGAACCCACGTGCAGTTTATGAGAACAAAGTAGCAAAACTTAATCCATGGCGTGACAGATTGCTGTTGCACTTCATTTCAAGCAGAGTGCATGTGAACTGACCATCTTTTCTGCTTTACTACTTACAACACAAAGTTCCGTTTTACGTTTAAACCGCAGAAAGGCGTCAATAAAACAGTTCGTAAAAATGTCACATTTACCGTCACATTTACCTCAGAAAAGTCATTCATTGTCCAAAACCTCATTAGTCAGCTACAAAAATGAACTTGAGGAGCATTTTGCTAAATGTATGTACTATAGGCTATTGCATATTAATTGCATTTGTACTTAACATGTGCTTCAATATTAAATGTATAAATCCATTTTATGACACCTACCATTTAAATGTGTAGGCCTATGGGTCGACATGGGTACCCAGACATGGGTCGTGGTGTAGTGGCAGACTGTGGCGCATTGGTGGGCATGGACCATGGAGCAGTGGTGGGCCGAGCTCCACATCCGCTGGATCTTTGGGGGACACATGAGTGGTCATGGCGTGACTTGACTCTGGCATAGCGTCCATGACATGGAGAGGCTCTGGCATGGTGACCATGTCGTGAAAAGGCTCTTGAGTAGTAGCCATGATGTGAAACTCAAAAACGGCCTCTGTGGTTGCATCATGGCTGATGTGAAACTCAGGAACGGCCTTTGTAGTCGTAACAAGACAGACAGGGAACTCAGGGACGACCTCCATGGTCATATCATGGCAGACGTGAAACTCAGGGGTTGAAACAGGCTCTGGAGCAGACTGGTAATATGAAACAGACCTTGAAGCAGGCTTAGGAGCAGACTCTTGGGCTGAAGCAGACTTGGAAGCAGACTTTTGGGCTGATGAACAGTATGGGGCCCAAACGCACATCATGTCCATAGCAGTGACCCTTGACTTGGGACAACCGTCAGGATTACCAGCAGCACCCACCGACATAAGCGGTGCATCTTCCAGACTTGACACCAGTCTTGTACACCTAGGACCTGCCTTAGGGGCCGTTCACACAGAACGCGTTTTTCTATTCCAATGCGCTACTTTTCCATTGTTTTTCTATGTAAACACGCGCTTGAAGGACGTGCATGACCGTTACGCTCACGTCTCGCGTCTTTTGCAGTGCCTCGCACATGAGCACCGAGTTTTTAAGATGCCGTGTCAAGTTAAAAGAATTTCAACTTTTACACGCAGCGCCGCTCATCAATGTCAGTTCCAAAACAGTGGACCAATTAGAAGAACTCGGAGGCGGGGCAAGCGTTGCGAGCTTCTGTTTACAGTAGCAAGTTGGCATGACAACTGTTTTATTTGACGGCAACATGGCGGAGGAGGCGCTCATTATTATCTTATTTTTTTTTTTTCCATGTCAAAACTCGTATCTATCAATTCTGCTGTTTGCCTATTTCTGTTATTTCTGTTATTTCCGTTATTGTTGTTATTGCATCACGTCTCAAAAGCGCATCCTGAAAACCATTCCTGAGCGCAGCGTCTCGCGTTTTTAGATGCAAAGACGCGTTCTGTGTGAATGGCCCCTTAGAGGCTTCATAAGCAACATTCATGAAGACTGGGAACCCTGACATGACATCCAGGACTGCTGAAGACTCTAGCATAACACACTTATTGGCTGGAGGCTCTGGCATGGCAGCCATTTTGTCTGAGGGCTTAGATGTGGTGGCCTTCTTGGCTGAGGGCTCAGGCATGGCAGCCATCTTGGCTGAGGGCTTGGGCGTGGCATGAGGAGAACAGTGGATAGTGTTTGCTGTAAGCTGGTCCTGCAGCACATTATCAGAGTCCCTCCGAAACCCTTTACCTCCACAGCTGCAGCATCAGCATATCTTACATGCTCATAGCAATGTGTCTATGTATCTATTGGCAGTAGGAAGTCCATACATATTCTGCAGCAGCAGCATCGTGCTTAGCAGATCTAGTCAGCTAAGACCAAATACATTAACACTGTTATATCCATTAACTATTCCTAGAGTTGTCATGATTGAAATGCTGGTCTATATACACCAAATATTTTTGTTTTAATTTTTAGGCACAGGATGAAACTATTGACAGGAATTCCGTATATGCTAATGTCGTCACCGTGACCAACCAGGACATCAAGATCTCTGATGATTATAGTGTGTGTGAGTTCACGACTCAGTCCGACCATAATACAGGGAAAGACTCAACTAAAGAAGACAACCATGAAAAAGGTTCAGATGTTACATATGCTGAAGTCCACATGATACACAAAAAACCAAAAGCCATCAGTGTTGTGCATGAGGACATTTATGCTCAGGTGAAAAAATAATTTTTACATCTCACAGCAAAAAAATAAATAAATGTAAGGCCCGCCCAATCGGCCCAACGGCGGTTTCCCACAGGACGGGGAAGGTTTCTTGCGCGTTTGGTCTTTTCAGTGTGGCAAAGTAGTTTAATTCCAAGTAAACTTTTATCTGACTCCATTTTATTATGACCTCGAATTTAGTTTAGAATGTCAACTGATTATTGGTCATTTGTATAATAATTTAGCTCTACATTTGATTATTCTATTTACCTCTTTGCTCTTACTGTACTCGTTTATTCGGATTCTTATAATGCTTTGAGTCTCGCACCGGCCAGGTATACGATCTCATATACACACTCGTCAGTCTTGGTCATTAGACAGAGGCGATGACTAATACTTTTAGACACCGCACAATGCTTGCTTATTTCTAAAAGTACGTTCAAGCTGATCAATCTAACCTTTCTAATGGTAACTTTATATAATCATACCATGGTTAGAATAATTTTACAATAATCAGAGGTTGAGGCTCACCCTATTCAGATTGGTCTGACAACCCTATGTTGTTCTGAACGGAAATGGTTCTGAACCATTATTAGCCTACACAGTCTAAGTATACATAACTAATGCCAATGTGTTAGTCGGAGCTCTAAAATATCAGTTGGTGTGCCCCACTGCTCCACCTAAACTGCACTTTAGTCCGTTACTAACCTGAGCGTAGATTTGTGGGATTATGGATTTATAATCTACTAGAGTCAGTAATTTCAGAGTATGTCAGAATAAAGACAAATATAACAATTTATTAGTCAGGTAAATGTATAATGCAAATTACATAATCAATTCAAAGATGATCAATACAATACATCAGATGCTCAGAAACAGAGTAAAAGATGCATACCTGACATTAGGAAAATACACATGGCTGAGTGTCTGAAGGACACTCAGCAATGTGGGCTGATCTGATTACAGAATCGCGCCCTGAGCCTCCTGCAACATCTCTTTAAATACTCAGACCAAGACAGAAACTTCTTTCAAATGGAAACATGAGTTCACAATAGGAATTTGCATTAATCAGGGTCCTAGACTGAGTAGTTTACACCTTTTGGGGACAGAAAGCCATTTGCATGAAAGACCCTGTGAAGGTGGACACACCCATTACAGAGAGCAAAATATCTCTAAAATCTTTAAACCTTTATTACCTTCTGGTTTACTTCTATGGGAATGAGACCTTTGTACCAGTCGCACTGAGACATTTCAAATGATACCAAACATGTATAATGTTGTATGATAACTGTTTACATTAAACCATATAGATTTTGGGTGAATTTTATGTCGTCTCTGCATGTAGAGAGAAAAGATGGGGAAGAGGGGGTGAAGGAAGGGAAATGTAGATTAAGGCAATGCTGAGGTGTGATTGACTCAGTGTGATTGCGTCTCAGATGGGGATGCTAATTTTGCAAGAGAGAGTTCAAATGTTAATTTCCTTTGTTTTCTCAAAGAGTAGCCCTCTCTTGGTCCAGACAGTCCGGTATCAGCCTTACATAAATAAATTTAAAAAATAAAAGTTTATTAAAAATGTATTTTATGCTATCTCTTTATGAAAAATAATCCTAAACAGCTACTTGAGGACAATTACAAAAATGAGACAAAACAAAACAGTTATGCTTTCTTTTAAATGTAAATTAGAAATTCTTGTTTCTAGTAACATTCTGAAATGACTTGTATGTTATATTTCTGTATGCTTATATATTGCTACCTGTCTTCTTATGTGAAAAAAATATATTCTTCTTTCAGCTTTATATTTTCTGATGAATAATGAATCTTTTATTAAATAACAATGAGTGGCTGCATTTTTTTCTGTTTTCTTTGTTTTGTTTTTTAAATAATGATGCCTATTTTTCTGTTACTTTGTTGCAAAAATGTACATGCAACATTTTAACTATTAAAAAATGTCTCTACAATATTCCATAATAAATGAATAATGAAAGGCAGTACTGATTTGCGGTTTATTTATACATTTGTATAACTGAACAAGGTTTGAGGACTAGGGAACATTTGCACAGCACACTTGAAAGTCACTACCTTAATCACAGTTGTCTTTTGTGAAATGAATTAAAGTGACTGGTTCATGAGGAAAAAAGAGTAGCCACAAGGCCAAGTTTGGAATAAATAATGACAGGAATTTCATTTTTTGTGTTGAACTATTCCTTTACAGTCACATATGTTCTGTTGTTGTATTTCTTTAAGGAAATTATACTACTTCCTAGTAGGTTCCTAGTAGAGATGTCACTATAGGCCTATATTAAGAGGGCATTGTTTTTTAACTGTTAATATATATTAGTTAAATCAGTCAATTAATCATAGTTAATTCATAATCAAAGAAGAAAAAATAATACATAAAGGCCTACTTGTAAAATTGGTTAATGTTAGCTAGGCTACTTCTGTGGCCTAGCGGCTTTACAGAGAGACAGATTGAGAGCGACTCTTGAAGGGCTAGCACCACATCCTCTTGTACCACTGTTTGAAGAATTTATCTTCCAGAATCTGGCAGTAAGTTTTGGAAGATCATTTTTATTCCATAACTGCAAGGCGGACTTTTCAGGATAGGAGATGATGGACTAAAAATAAACTTCAGACATGACCTTCAAAGCTTTATGGATCACAGAAAGAACATCTCCTGCACTGCTACATATCCAACAAATACACCTGATGATTCAACTGTGAGACCACCGTGACGCTACCAGTCCTGTGTAAGAGATTTGGAGTAGTTTCGTGTCTCTCATAATCCTGATGTGATTAAATGAATAGGTCAATGTTATGATTTAATATTGAGAAGGGTATTATTAACTTTAAGTTTACTCTGCTTGTGTTTCCATCAAAGTTCCTCCTAAAGAAACTCACATCATCATTACTCCATCTGCTTCAGTTGCTATTGACACTAATGTGACTTTAACCTGCAAAAGCAAAGTCAGTCCATCAAATGAAATGAGCTACACCTGGTACAAACATGGACAGGAGATGCCAATAGCTTGGGGAAAGAAGAGTAGTTTCATCATAACTCATAATAATACAGACTTCTGCATTGCACAAAATAAACATGGAAAACAGTCATCAGCAGAGATCCAGCTCACAGTTGAAGGTAAATGAAGCGCTGGCATTCAGTGTATTATGGATTTATGAATACTGTTTAAAACACACTCCCGAGTAACTGTTGTATTTTTTGAAGAGAGAAGATTCTCTTATCGTGTGATATATGGTTGTACAGGAGCACTTTTGGCCTTTGTTCTGTTGTCTGCATTAATCTTTACTGTATGAGGTAAATTTATAATAATAGAAATATATGTATATAAATTAATTACTTATTTTTTTTATTTATTTTTACAACAGAACAAAGACATCAAGTCCCCATGGCCCATGTCATAGTAAGAGATCAGGTGTTTTTTTTTTGTTTGTTTTTTTTGTTTTTTTTTTATAAGAGTCCTACTAAAAGACAAGAAACAGTTCAATAAACAAGACATTAACATAAAGAAACTTGCATTAAAAAAATATTTTCAGTTGTTTTGTCCACAACAAAAATGTGTCTCAAACTACATCAGTGTTTAATTACTGAATGAATCAGTGTTTTTTAACAAATCAGTTAAGTGAATGATTCAGTGACATTTGAATAAGTAATTACTTGAGGACCGCTAAAAAAGCATGTTCTATATAGTATGAATGTGTGTTGTATGAATGTAATCCGGACGTACTACATTCGCCATGTTGTCATTGTCATGTGACCTACTAGTTTCAGTTATGTCGCTTCACTGCCATTCACAAATCCTCTCCCTTGGCATCATGGGATAGTAAAGTGTCCATCGTATGCACACTTCAGAATCTCTACTAATCTTCTAAAGACTCACTCATTATATGATCTCCTCAAACAACACTTAATTTACAGCAGAATGAAAGTGATTTTAAAAATAATTAAAGCTGCAAGCAGTGATGAAAGGGCCCTCGCACCCGTGCCATCGCCGCCGGGTGGCTTTAGGAAAACCGAGCACAGTGGGCAATATGCATTTAAGTATATAAATATAAGAGGACTACGTCAGTCATTTGTATTTGCCACACTTCCTGCTACCAGCTGGTGGCGATATGACTATAACTAAATTTTGGCATGTACTGTATGTCTTCAGGCCAGGGCACTTATCAAAGATGTGAAATTTGAGGCAGATTGGACATTGTATGCTTGAGTTACAACAACTTTGTGTTTCATGACGATATTAGCATGCTTTAGCACTCAGCTAAGTGTTTCTAGCATGTTTAGTACTCAATTGCATATTTTATTATGTTGTAGTGCATCACAGTGTTAAATACGTCACTTCCTGTTGCCAGTGGGTGGCGCTATTACTATAACTGAATATTGTCATGTAGATGTGTTCAGGTCAGGACTCTTCTCAAACATGTGAAGTGTGGGGCAGATTGGACATTGTATGCCTGAGTTACAACAACTTCCTGTTTCGTGGTGTTAATCGCATACATTAGCATTTAGCCAAGTGTTGCATGATTTAACGTGTTTCTAGCACGTTTGGTACTTCATGGTATATTTAAATGTGTTTCAGGGAGTGAATTACAGTGTAAAGCATGCCATTTCCTGTTGTCAACTGGTGCGGAGCAAGTGGAGAAGAGTGAGCGTTTTTAACTTCCATAGGATTGAAAAAACTCTCTGTTTCAGGGAACACACGCCATCTAACCACAACAAAAGATGTTGCCTATTTGCCGCCATCACTGCTGAAGCTTCTCTGACAATGTACATGACAAGCTGCTTCTTCTTTGGCTTTTGCCTTGATACTCAACATGACTGCGGACACTGCTTACTAGCGGTCTGCATGCATGTCGACGCGGACAACGATGCAGAAGTATAAATGAAAACAGACGCATAGCCTAAGGCACAGAGGTCCTACGCAGAAGTATAAATCAGCCTTTACGATTAGACAGACCAAATATGATGTTGATCTGGTTAAATCTCTATGAGGAGTTAATCAGAGTGTAAAACATGACATTTCCTGTTGCCCACAGGTGGCGCTATGACTGTAACTGAATATTGCCATGTCTTCAGGCCAGGACTGTAATAAAACATGTGAAGTTTGGGGCAGATTGGACATTGTATGCCTGACTTACAACAGCTTCCTGTTTCATGGTGAAACATCAAAATTTGTCAGGCCACCACGGACACACCCTTCAGCGAAAACTCAAGATCTTCACAATTTAATGTCGCAAAGGCCTTTAGGTTAGACTGACCAAATATGATGTTTATCTGATAAAATCTCTTGAGGAGTTTGTTAAAGGACAACGTCTGGAAATGGCAAAAACTGCAAAAATTTAGCAGAGAAAATTCAAAATATCTCACTTCCTGTTGGTTTTCAGTTTTTGCTCCCAGGGACTTTTTTTGTAGGTATTGGGCTGTGTCTACCGAATTCCATACTTGTACGTGAAACGTAGCGCAAAGGGCGCTTAATTAAAATTTTGTAGATGGTGCTATCAAGCCATTTTGCCATACCTAATTCTGAAACCCATATCAGATGTAAATGTTCACCACTTCTGATACGTGTGCAAAGTTTCATGAGTTTTCGAGCACGTTTAAGCCCTCAAAAATGCGATTCATTCAGAGAAGAGGAATAATTGACCGAGCAATTACAATAGGGTCCTCACACCATCAGTGCTCGGGCCCTAATTAAAAAAAAATAAAAAAAATAAAAAAAATTCCCCCCATGGTGGCTATCTAGGCTAAAAGTTCCATTGCGATCAGCAAAAAAAGTGAGAAGAAAGAAACGAATGATCTCTACTATGGAGAGATCGACTTCTCCAGACTCCAGACAGGCAACATGACAAGGGAACACTCAAACAATGGCCCACATACAGAGTATGCTGAGATTCAAGTGATAGGGAGAAACAACAAGAAAATTGGGTAAAGTTATAATAACCGCACGCTATGAATCATTAGTTAAGCATTAGTAAATAGTCAATTCAACATTTATAAAGCATTAATAGACATTAGTAAGCAGTTTATAAATACAGCTATAAATGCTTTGTTCTTGATATATAAGCATATCTATAGTGTTTAATAATTGTATTTTCATACTTTATTTGTTACGAAATGACAGCACTGCGCACAGAGAGTGAGGATCCACGTGTAGTTTAATGAGAAAATACAATCCACAGTCATAGTCCAAAAACCAGGCAGAGGGTCAAAGCACAAATTATCAGTCCAAATCCAAGACAAGGCAGAAATCAGAACCAGGAACAACGAAAGTCATTGTAGAGCCCACTCCAGTCCACAAGTCTGTTCCTGAGCCAGAGTTTGTCTCTGAGCCTGTTTGAGTCTGTGAATCTGTTCCTGAGTCTGAGGCTGTCTCTGGGCTTGTTCGAGTCTATAAGTCTGTTCCTGAACCCAAGTCTGTTTCTGAGCCTGCTTGAGTGTACGAGTCTGTTCCTGTCAATGAGTCTGTGCACTCTGAACCTGCGCCTGTCCACGGACCTGACATAAAGCTTACTCCTCAGATCTTGTACTTTCTTTCGAATATTGCCTTGTATCTACATTGGTTAACTCTGCCACTCCAGTCACTAATGTGGATGTCAAGTGTGTATGCCTTGTCAGTTTTGAGAAGTCTACTTGGCTCTGGTTTGCTGCTGATCCGCCTTGGGAGTTTCTGGTTCCATCTGCCTGGCTCTGGTGGTCGTCTGCCTCGCTGTGGCGGTCTTCAAAACCGTCTGCGCTGCTGTGGTGGTCGTCTGCTCCGCCGTGGGGGTCTTCAAACCCGTCTGCAAGGCCACCTGCCCAGCCTGCGCCGCCCTGGACGTCTGTCCAGCGTGCTCCGCTCTGGAGACCTTCTGTCCAGCTTGCTCTGCCTTGGCCATCTTCGGCTTTACGATCTCCCTACATCCGGCTTGCTGGTCTTTGGCTCTTGGCTCTGCCTCTCCTCCTGCGTCTGTTTCTGCTCCATGGTCCTGTCCCACCTTCCCACCCCCAGATCTGCCTCCGCTCTACCTCCCACCAGTTCTTCTGTGTTGGAGCGTCTGGAAGCCGCTCCTTCGAGGAGGGGCTATGTTACATCTGTCAGCTGCGGTACCCTTAATTACCAGCAGATGGCAGCCTCGTCCCTTATTGTTTCTATAGACTCTGTTATTCCTGGACTTCATTTCCCAGTATCCCCTGCTCATTATTAGTTAACCTGTTTCAGCTGTGTCTTGTTTTCTCATTTATTACCCTTGTAATAAATTTTTTGCCTTGTATTCTTTATGAAGTCTTGTTGGTTTTGGTTGTTATTTTCTGTTGGCATTTCGAGCAGTTCTGGTGTTCGTTTAGTTATTCCTGAGTCATGGATTCCTTGTTCTTGTCTGCCCTTCATGGAGTGTATGTACGGACTGATTAAATGTGCTTGACCCTCTGCCTGGTATGGACTAAGACCTTGGATTATAACTATTATTAAACTGCATTTGGATTCTCACTCCTTCTGCTGTATGCCTTCATTCCACCTCCACCAAAAACATGACATTATTAATGATCAATTTATCATTTCTAAATTAAGTAAGATGTTTTTCATCAAAATCACCTGTTTATTAATAATTTAATGAAGTATGAGTGACCCCTGCTGGTTGTTATGTCTGTCAAAGAGGCGGCCTAGATACATTGATGTGTGTGGGTGGGGGGGGGGGGGGGGGGTATATACGGGTATATACTGTATATACTGTATGTTAATCGAGTTATACTTTTAAAAAAATGCTTTAATCAGACACTTGCTGTGCCGCGAATAAAACCCATAGAGATGAATGTGTGTGAGCAAGTATGATGTATTTAAAACACAGCTTACAGTTCGTAGTTTGTTTTATTTAGCGCCATCAGATGAGGCATGTTACCCGAACATTCTGTTGCTGTTTACAGTCAAGGACTACCTAGGCTATTTCTGTATGGGAAGGTGGTATTTATTATTATTATTTTTTTTTTTTATCAAAAAGTAACATATTAATACATATTTTTACCTTGCATGTATAACTCAGGAAATCATTTCACTGATTCTTAGCCACTAATAATCAGTTAATGATCTGATGATTTAAAATACCACAACTTTTGCATTCAAATTCAGTTTCACTCTTGTAGTATTTAATTGTATTTCAAGAAAGGGTGGACCCATGATTGCTGGCTGTGTTGGAGGAGTTTGTGCTTCTGCTTTAGTATTAGGTAAATTTAGCCTTGCTTTAATTGTATCATAGTCTGGGGGTTTTGCAGCACAGTAGCTACAGACAAATAAGCACAGAAGTCTCTCTGTCGTGAGTGCTATAGATTCTGCTATAGATCCATAAAAGCCTGATGTATCAAATATGATACGAAACATAAAACACATAAGCAAACTTTTTTTTTTTTTTAATTTAAAAAACATCCTAAGGTTCAGCTGTCCCATTTTTTTTTTTTTGTTTTTTTTTTTTAAAGATTTTTGTGACTTATTTCATATATCAGGCTTTACAAGGTTAACTAACATCCACATTCAGTGTTTTATCACTGAAGAGTATTTGTGTTCATTTTGTAAAATTCACATTTACAATGAATCTTATGTGACAATGTCCAGTTCAAAACAGAACGAACACTCTACACGTGAGATTTATGGCATAATCTATAAGGTATAAAACACTTGTGGTATCATTATATTTTTTGTTTATAGTTTATGACAGTTTATTGAAACTGTTGTGATGTAAGAAAACCGACTGACGCACATAACAAAGTTTGTTTTAGAGTTATATTTATTCAGTCAGCTCAGGTAAAAACATACACACATTCAATGACTGAGACTCTTTGGTACTCTTTGGTCCAGATCCTTCAACCCTAGCTCAACCTGAATCATGTCAATCATATTACAACCTGAATCACCAACAAAAGGCAAATTCATAAGGTGTTCACAAGGTAACAAGTACAAATGATGATATTGGTGCTTTCCTTGAAGACGTCTGATATTTTTGCTTAAAATGACTACATAATACATTTTTTAAGATGTTGTCGTTTAAATTCATTATGTGGTCTTGTCTGAACTGAAAATAATCTAAAATGGCATTTTGCTAGATAGCTTGTAAACATTAAATAGAGTTTTTAGCTTCTACTTTAAGATAAAATATGGCACTTGGAATTGATACCAGTGATGGCATCTAGAGAACGTTTTGGTTTTGTGTTTCTCAGATGCAGTGTCCACTGCAGTGCAACAGTCAGTCACATTAAAACAGTTACTTCCACCTCAACCCAATCTATTCCTCACATCTACTCAACATCAATGTAATGTAGCGTCTGTTCAATCCCTAACTCTCTCCTCCAGCGCCCTCAGCTCTCCTTCCACTTGTGCAGGTAGATCAGCTCCAACCTGCTGGGTGAAGTAGGTCCGAAGCTCTTGTGTTTCCTTTTGCCAGAAGGGTTTGGGCAGGTCAAAGAGGGCACCCATATCGATATTCCCACCCAGGCCTTCTGTGTTTATGGCACCGTTTTGTGGAATCCATCCCACAATGCTCTTGGTGGCAGCCTCATCTTCACTGGTACGGCCACATCGTTTGAAGATCCACTCGAGGACACGGGCGTTCTCTCCAAACCCTGGCCACAGGAAAGAGCCGGTCTTCTGATCTTTCCGGAACCAGTTGACATGGAAGATCTTAGGGAGCTGGGTCGGGCCTTTGCGCTTCTCCATACTCAACCAGTGGGCCAGATAGTCGCCGAAGTTGTAGCCGAAGAAAGGGCGCATTGCGAAGGGATCATGCATGATTACTTTACCTAAGGAAAATGAGCCATATATATTGTCATTTATGAAGAATAACAGTTTTGTTCAGTTTTTCACTAAGTACTTAAACTGTAGTGTACACATTTGTGTTCCCCTCTATTTATCATATGGAGAAATGAAAGTTTGTACCTTTATGTTCCGCAGCGGCCGTGGATTCAGATCTCATGGCTGCACCCACAAACACACCATGGCGCCAGTTAAATGACTCATACACCAAAGGCACACCTGGGAAAAAAGACATATGAAAGATATAATGTATAATATTTTTTATTGTATAATATTTTTGAATATATCATTGTATATCATTATTGTATAATGTTTTTGAAAGAAGTCTATTATGCTCACCAAAAAATGCAGTAAAAATAGCAATATTGTGAAATATGAATACAGTTTAAAATGTCTATTTCTATTTTGTTTAAATATTTTAAAATGTAATTCATTTCTATGATGCAAAGTTGAATTTTCAGCATCCATTACTTCAGTCTTCAGTGTCACATGATCCTTCAGAAATTATTCTAATATGCTCATTTGGTACTCAAGCAACATTTCTTATTATTATCAATGTAGAAAACAGTTTTTAAAATGTTTGTGGAAACTGATACTTTTCTTTAGGATTCTTTGATGAATATGAAGTTAAAAACAGCATTTATATGAAATATCATTTTTTTTGTAACATAAATGTCTTTACTGTCACTTTTGTGACATGTAAGTATCGTATATATTTAGCAGTTCATAATATAATAATATTTAATAATAATAATAATAATTTGTTACATTTAAATAGCTCCTTTCTCGGCACTCAAAGCGCTATACATATGGAAGAAGCTCCTCAACCACCACCAATGTGCAGCATCCACATGGATGATGCGACAGCAGCCATCATATATATTTAGTATTTCAAAATATAATAATATTTAATAATAATAATTTGTTACATTTATATAGTGCTTTTCTCGGCACTCAAAGAGCTAGACATATGGAAGAAGCTCCTCAACCACGACCAATGTGCAGCATCCACATGGATGATGAGACGGCAGCCATAGAGCCATAGAGATGGTCTTTTTATTGAGAGATACGAGGGTCCGTGGCTCTACCACTGGAGAAAGCGTAACGGCTAACTTGGATTGGCTAACAGTCAATCACTGTTTGTGGATACAATAGAAATGAATGAGAAGTTCTTTAAACTGAATCATACCTGTCACACAATTGTCCATGACTTCTCTTATAAAAAAAATGTTTTTTCTGTGTAAACTCTAAAAATAGATCAATCCAAAACTAATGTTTAAGAGCAAACATGCTAAAGATTAGCCGATAGACTCTGGTGTCCTTCCCTGCCAACCGGAGCATTAGCAGGTGTTACGCTTTTTTTCTAACCTTGCAGGCTTGCCTTCAAGTGGCTTTGGCCATAGTGTGCCAGAACGCCCACCACCCAGCAGGTAATTTGTGGAGAGGAGACAGAGTGATGAAGCCAATCAGTATATATGAGGATGATTAGGAGGCCATGATGATGGACAGAGGTCAATGGGCAAGTGTGGCCTGGATGCCAGGGTTACACCCCTACTCTTTCTGGGATTTTTTTATGACCACAGAGAGTTAGGACCTCGGTTTATCATCTCATCTGAAGGAATGTGCTTTCTGATGGTATAGTGTCCCCATCACTAGGACACCACTGGCCTTACTAACACCTCTTCTAGCAGCAACCTAGTTTTCCCAGGAGGTCTTCCATCCAGGTACTGACCAGGCTCAACCCTGCTTAGCTTCAGAGGGTGATCAGGCTAGAGCTGCAGAGTGATAGCTGCTGGCTATAGTAGATAATTCACAAGTTCGCCTGCCCATTCAGTCTCAGTGGTTAATGGTAAACAAACTTGGCTTGCTGTCCTCAAACGAAGGCTCAAACCCGAGGCTAAACCCCCCATAACAGTACTGCGCAGAGGGAGAATAAGAGAAATAGAGGAGATGGGGAGGAGGAGAGATGCTAGAAAAATTGTTGCTGGGATGACGCAGTGACTGCTGCTTATATATGCTCGTAATGATGATTGACAGGACTGAATGTTTAGGCTCCTCCTGAACCTACGTTTGGAACTACATATATAGTAGTGTGTGGTATAACAATATCTTGGTATAAAAGTTTTGATTCAGTGACACCCACCTTCTGGTCTTCTGCCACCAAATACAATGGCATCAATAGGGACGCCCTCATCACTCTCCCAGCGTGGGTCTATGATAGGGCACTGGCCAGCAGGGGCACAAAACCTGGAGTTCGGGTGAGCACAAAGTGTAGAATCACCTGAGAAACAGAAGAAGAGTTAAATAAATTAAAAGTTATATTTAGTGATGGCCAGATCGAGGCTTCATGAAACACTGAAACAGTTTCGTAATGTGTCGAGGCTTTGAAACAATCCTTAGTGGTAGACCCCTAGACCCCTAGTGGTCAAAACAGTGTAAATGCAACAAAACTCAGGCCAAACATGCATAAAAACACCTTACAAATTTATTGCAAATATTTTATTGAAAGTAAAATCTATCAAATGCATTTAACTAATCTAATAAGATTAATTATAGAGTGTCTGTATAATATGTGTTCTTTTATCAATTTTCAGGGCTTGTTTTGTTTGTTCCATGGCTCAAGCTAAACAGGCCAATAAGAGATTAATAACAACCATTATTCATTTTAATTATACTAATGTCTAATTAAAACATCTACAAATGTATAAAACTGATCAGAGATCAGGTAAAACCATAGGTAAAACCCATAGACACTTGCTCAATGGTTCTCAGTGAATCTGCATGATTCATGGGTTCACAGAGATCATCGCCCTCTACCGGTGAACCACTGAAATTTCGAACTGTTTCAAAACATTTCGAAACAGTTATGACGTAACGAAGCCTCGTTTACTGAAATCACGTGACTGTGGCAGTTTGATACACGCTCCGAATCACTAATTCAAAACAAAAGATTCATAAAGCTTTGAAGCTTCATGAAGCAGTGTTTCGAAATCGCCCATCACTAGTTATATTTATATAACAATCGTATATATGTGTTTTTTTATATCAATTCTTATATTTATAAATTATATTTCTATATTAATGAATGTTTCTTAAGAATTTTTAGATGTTTTGTAAAAAATGCCTTTACTAATAAATGATCTTACCATACTTCCAAGATTTTCCGTGCCAGTCTGTGAGTTTGATTCCAGGTGCAGGTGGATCCAGACCCTCCCACCAAACCCCCCCATCGCTGGTCTCTCCTACGTTAGTGAACACTGTGTTACTGGAGATGGTTGCCATGGCATGAGGGTTGGTCTTTAGGGACGTCCCGGGGGCAACTCCGAAGAAACCATTCTCTGGATTAATAGCTCTGAGTTTACCTGGTGAAGAGAGTCAAAATACACCACCGTTTGTATTGAAAACATCTATTTATAATCATAAACAACAGTATTCACCTCAACAGATGCCTCACATCATACATTAATACACTACACTGCAAACCTGTCCCTGAGCAACTGTTTTTTATAGTCTTTTGTTTGCTGAACCATGCAATTATTTCTATTTTAATTAATTCTCTCTTTGCTGCCCAATAAAAGTGCTAAAATAAGAGATATGGTGTCATTTTCTGGCTGCCTATAAACCCACACTTGTGTCAATAATTGCATATGCTGTCTAGGACAAGTCATATTTCTCACCCTGACTGTCAAATTTCATCCAGGCGATGTCATCGCCCACACACTCAACCTTCCAGCCTGGCAGTGCTGGTTTCATCATGGCCAGGTTAGTTTTTCCACAAGCGCTCGGGAACGCTGCTGCAATGTACCGCTTTACACCCTGAGGATTTGTGATTCCCAGAATCTGGAGGGAAGAGAAACAGTGACGAGTATCAACATCATGTTTTATAAATGAATACTCCAGCTAAGAGAGTAGTACATCAGTAAGATGCATTGTTGTACACTCGCAAGCAAGATCCAGGATTTTGTCTGATGTCCCATCATACCAGCATGTGTTCAGCCAACCAGCCTTCGTCTTTGGCGATGCGTGAGGCGATGCGAAGAGCAAAGCACTTCTTTCCAAGGAGCGAGTTTCCACCGTAACCACTGCCGAAGGATAAGATCTGCCTGGTGTCTGGGAGATGTGAGATCAACACCTTCTCTGGGTTACAAGGCCAGCTGTTTACTAAAGGAGCTGTACGGGAAGAACAGAGAAAGAGATATATATAAGAAAAATAAACATATACAGTATCTCGCAAAAGTGAGTACACCCCTCACATTTCAGCAACCATTTTATTATATGTTCTCAAGGGACAATACTATAGAAATGAAAATTGGATATACTTTAGAGTAGTCAATGTGCAGCTTGTATAGCAGTACAAATTTACTGTCCTCTGAAAATAACTCACCATACAGCCATTATTGTCTAAATAACTGGCAACAAAAGTGAGAACATCCTAAGTGAACTGTGTCCAAAGTGTCAATATTTTGTGTGAGCAGTGAGCACCATTGTTATTTAGCACTGCCTTAATCCTCCTGGGCATGGAATTCACCAGAGCTGCACAGGTTGTTGCTGGGATCCTCTTCCACTTCTTCATAATGACATCACGGAGCTGCTAGATGTTAGACACATGGCGCTTCTCCACCTTCCGCTTGAGGATGCCCCACAGGTGCTCAATAGGGTTCAGGTCTGGAGACATACTTGGCCACTCCATTACCTTCACCTTTAGCTTCCTCAGCAAGGCAGTTGTCATCTTGGCTGTGTGTTTGGGGTCATTATCATGCCGTTCGGCCCAGTTTCTGAAGGGAGGGCATCATGTTCTGCTTCAGAATGTCATAGTACATGTTCGAATCCATGTTTCCCTCAATGAAGCTGAGCTTCCCAGTACCAGCAGCAATCATGCAGCCCCAGACCATGATGCTACCACCACCATGCTTGACTGTACAGTGGGCAAGACACAATTTTCTTGGTACTCCTCACATGCTGGACACCATCTGAGCCAAACAAGTTTATCTCATCAGACCACAGGACATGGTTCCAGTAATTCATGCTCTTGGACAGGTTTCAGCAAACTGTTTGCAGGCTTTCTTGTGAGCCAGCTTCAGAAGAGGCTTCCTTCTGGGACGACGGCCATGCAAACCAATTTGTTGCAGTGTGCGGTGTATGGTCTGAGCACTGACAAGCTGACCTCCCGCTTCTGCAACCTCTAAAGCAATGCTGGCAGTACTCATGCATCTGTTTTTTGAAGCCAGCTTCTGCACCTGACGCACAGCACAAGGTCTCAACTTCTTTGATTCAACTTCTTTGGCCTGTTCCAAGTGGAACCTGTCTTGGAAAACCTCTCTCTATGACCCTGGCCACTGTGCTGTAACTCAGTTTCATGGTGTTACCGATCTTCTTATAGCCTAGGCCATCTTTGTGGAGAGCAACAATTCTAATTCTCAAATCCTCAGAGAGTTCTTTGCCATGAGGTGCCATGTTGAACATCCAGTGATCAGTGTGAGAGAATTATACTCAAAACACCAAATTTTAACTGCTCTAATACAAGATCCACACATGAACATGATGAATAGGACATGTGGCTTTGCATGGTTAAACAACATACAACTGTTATCACTTAGGGTGTACTCATTTTTGTTGCCAGCTATTTTGACAATAATGGCTGTATGTTGAGTTATTTTCAGAGGACAGTAAATCTATACTGCTATACAAGCTGCACATTGACTACTCTAAAATATATCCAAGTTTCATTTCTATAGTATTGTCCCTTGAGAAGATATACTAAAATGGTTGCTGAAATGTGAGGGGTGTACTCACTTTTGTGAGATACTATATATATATAGTATCTGATTCAGATATATATATATATATATATATATATATATATATATATATCATCAAAGAATCCTGAAAAAAACATATAATGGTTTCTACAAAAATATTAAGCAGCACAACTTTTTTTCAACTGATAATAATAAGAAATGTTATTTGAGAACCAAATCGGCATATTAGAATGATTTCTGAAGGATCAAATTTTAAAATATATTAAAAGAGTAACCTGTTATTTTAAATTGTTAAAAAATATTTATTGATTATTGATCAAATAAATACAGCCTTGGTGAGTATAAGAGACTTCTTTCAAAAAAAATTAAAAAGTCTTAACAACCCCAGACTTTTGAAAGGTTGTGTAAATAGCTAAATAATATTATAAATAATGTTGTTGTTTAAAAAAAAAAGAAAAAAAAAAGACAAAATAGATAATTTGAAGGAACTGGTGAAATGTAGAGTTTTATTTGATGGACTGAATCACATTTACATTTAATCTGACATTAAAATAAAGCAGTTAAGATACCTTTGAGTGGTAAAGGTCTGCCCAAAGAGTGCTGGCAGCGCACAAACTCCGCTCCCTCTGCTAGTTTCTCCAGCACTGGTGTCCCCATGCGTGTCATGATGCCCATGCTAGCCACCACATATGGAGAATCTGTCACCTGAACACCAAACTTAGCAAGAGAAGAGTTCACAGGGCCCATACTGAAGGGGATCACATACATAGTGCGTCCTACAGAGGGACAGAAAGTAAGAAATATTCAGATTTTTTAGGCATTACAAAAGTTTCCTCCCAGCCTATCCTACATGACCATGAGGATTGATGAACAACATTTGGATTTTAAATGAATATTCCAGGTTAAATACAAATGAAGCTCAACTGATGGGATTCTGTGCATGAGTTTTACAAAATGAAAAGTCATTCTTCTCAGCTCAAACATGCCTCCTTTTTATGCTAGTCAGGATTGTTATATATAATGTTTATATATAATATTTGCTTGATGCAATTTACACTGCACTATTGCTGTCCACGAAAGGCAGGTGCCGCAGCAAACTGAATTTGATTTAAGAGAGCTCTGGTTTGTGTACATTTGCTATTGATCATGGCAGCAGTAATTCATCATATGATGATCAAATAATAGAGCATTATAACTGGGCATATATCCAGGCAAACAATATAGACGAGTGCACTTTCAGTATTTTAAAGAGCTGATTCAGATGCCTGGATCACACTGGTGTCATTATTATTGCATGTTTTCATTGATTCTTGTCCTTGTTTTATTAAATAACTTATCAATACTTTTTTTTATAACATTATTTAATATTAATAATTTAATATTAACTTACCTAACTATTTGACAGGTTTCAGTTATTGATCAGTGGTTTGAGTAACACACACACACCTGCCATGCAGCCAGGAAAGCGGTCCTCTCTGGCCTTCTGGAAGTCTCCCTCACTCATCCAGCTGCCCAGCTGGGACTTGGCACTTCCGGAGGGGATGGGGATAGTGTCTCTTTGGTTCTTTGTGACAATCACTGTCTTACTCTCCACACGAGCCACATCTTTAGGGTCAGTACGTGCCAGCCAGCTGCACACAGAAAAGATTAAGAATCAGCAGAAATTTAAATCAGGATTAAGTTATGTCAGACCATTAACATTATCATCAATATTCCTTAAAGTGCCCCTATTATGTTATTCTAAAGGTTTTTAATTTTGTTTTGGAGGTCTCCAACAATAGGTTTACATACATTCAATGTCAAAAAAACACTTTTTTTTTCATAATATACATAGCAGCATCGCCTCTTTTTTCTCAGTGTCTGAAAAGGATTCAGTCTCTCTAAACCCCTCCTTTCCGAGAACCTACTCTGCTCTGATTGGTCAGATGGCCCAGTCTGCTGTTTACAGTGCGTGTCGGAAACAAAACGCCCATTACCACATCTGAATTTCAGCTCTGGAGGCTTCCTCAGCACTTGTTTACACAGTGATATGAAAAATAACGATGGCATCGGATTAACCATATCAATTAGAGCCCAAATCCTCATCCTTTGGAAGTACATGCAAAGTGGATTTGCTTTCGCTGTACTGAAAACAACATCTTCTTGACATGTCGACAACATGGACCAAACTCTTCCAGGCCTCAGCTAAAACTACAGTGTTTGTGGACGGGTCAAAGTAGACGTCCGCAGCCAATGAAGACCATAGGCGGGCATTATGCAAATTTGTTACAAACCTACATAGGTTCGTGCAGGAAGTAAGACTGGAATTACTGATGACTCGTTTTAGGCAGGTCAGAATTGCTTCTTTCTTTTGGGAGACAATAACTCCATTTGTCGTGCACTTTAATCTTTTGAAACTTTGCAAACCTTCTACATTCACAAACAGCTATATAACACTACATGTACACTACAAGTAGTGTTGCCAATTTGTCACTAAATTTATCAACTCTCTCATAGTTAATGCGACTTTTATTAATGTTTTGCGACAAGGAGCTAATTTGGCTATATTTAAATCAAAGTAGCGATTTTTTGGCAATTTTTTATTTTGAGCAGTTAAACTCTCTGACAGGTTGGTCACACCCACATCCTTTTAATTTTGATGATCTGTTAATATAATGTTTATCAGAGCTTGGCAGACAGATAATGTATATATATATATATATATATATATATATATATATATACTCACACACAATGTTTTGTACTTTATTTTCATATTTGGTGACTTTTTGTGAAAAATGGAGACTTTTGAGGATGGTCCTAAAGATTTTCAGAGGGAGGGGTTTAGCAACACTGCATGAAAGATAATATCTGAAAAAGCATGATAGGGAAACTTTTAAATACTTATACAATATGATAGACGAAAAAACAGCTTACCAGTTTTTATATTTGCTGAGTTTCTTTACCATGCCCTCTTTCTCTAGGTTGGCCAGGATGTCTGCCGTCTCCTCTGGTGTGCCTGTGACCACGTGCACTTTAGCAGGTTTACACTCAGCCACTGCGCCAGACACAAAGTCAGCCACTGACGAGGGCAGAGAGGGAATGGAGGCGAGGGACCGCGCTCCCACTGAAGCTGTACTGATGGCATTTCGCCTACATGGACACACACACAAACATTAGTACAACAAACTAAAGATTAATGGCATAAGCATGGATCAACCTACAAAACACTTCATTCTTAGTTAGTTTTACACATTTTATAAGCACACACACAACACACCATACAAAACTGAAAATTATAATTATATTATGAACAGTTAGTGTGTTGATATACAGTCAAACAACCTTGACTTTTCACCGTTTGTATCACTCTGCTTATCTGTTTGCACGTACCAGAAAGACTGTCAGTTTGTGCATTAGTGGTGTTATTCAGCAATTTCTGCAAGTTACATCAGTATGCCAGTAGGTGGTAACAAATGTGAGTCATTTGAATCATTCACTCAACTGTTTTTTTTTTCTTCAAAACACTGATTCATTTAGAAACAAAAAGGACAGGCAAACAAATACCCTACAATAAAACAAAGATGCAAATGAAATAAACAGTGTTTTTCAGGTAGGTCTAACAGGAGTTTTCAGGTACAGAAATTTAATAAAGTAATAAAAAATGTAAAATAACACTGCATAGTCTTCGCTGTATAAATTAAATATAGATTAATCCTTATTAAAGTTACAAAAGTTATTCAGTCAAGAGTAGTGAGTGATTTTTCTCTTTGTCTTTTGTTGTTTGATTAACATTAAAAACACAAACACATTCAGCAGCAGGAATATTAGGCTGCTCTCACTTTAAGACTAATGCATGGATCCAATATACTGATACTATAAACATGCATTGTCTTTCTCGACTGTTTACATTCACTTAAGGCATAACCAACTATTTTACTAAGATACTCACAAAAATGGTAATTTTTACATAATTTTGTGTGAATTTACCTTTTCAACAATAACAAATGCAGTAAACGTTAAAACTATTTGTGCAATTTTGTGCTCTTTTGCTAATAATAAGGTGGCTAATCTAAAAAACCCTATACTCCAGATTCAGGCGGAACATTTCTAAACCCAACTCAATTTAAAGTCTAAGCTAAACACTGTAGATAATGTATAATGGATATACGTGATCCATGACATGTTACATTAATGAATGAACATTCTTTTAAGCTAACAGTATGTCAGTATGAATATTGCATCATAATTGCTAAATGTACTTTAACACAGATCTTTGACCGAAACTGAAAGATAAGTGATTTAGAAGCTGTAAGACTAATTAGTGGTGTCCTTTGGAATGAAGTACACTACATTGTGCACAACTAGTTAAAAGTTTGCAGGGCTCAACCCTGCAAAATTTACAATATTAAGTTCATGGCTTTGGTTCTCAAGGAACACAGTCTGATAAAATGCATACCTTGAATGTCAATGCATCTACTAAATGCATAAATGTACAGTAAATTGAATAAAATGAAAAGAAACAGAGAAGAGGCAGTAAAGGGGAGGGGAGAGGAGGACATTCTCTTTCAATCTTACAATTGCGTTTATATCTCACAATTCAGACTTTATAACTTGCAATTCTGACTTTTTTGGACCCACTTTATATGAAGTGTCTTTAACTACTATGTACCAACATTTAAATTAATCATTTGATACAATGAACTTATTGTGTACATACATATTTTTTCATTTTACTTATATTTCAAAAAAATACCCACATGTAATTACATCAATAATTACAGTTGACCATCCCTTACCCCTTAACCTACCCTTAAACCTACTCATACCACAAAACCTGTCCTAACCTTACCCGTATCTCACCTCAATAGTCTATTACAGTACAACATGAGCACAATAAGTTCATTATAACTAACAATTTTTTATTGACATGAGTATGTAGTAGTTAAAGACACCAAATATAAAGTGTGACCACTTTTTTCTCAGAAATGTGAGATACTAAACTTGAAAATTGGAGAAAAAAGTCTGAATTGTAAGATGTAATCTAGAAATCGCAAGAAAAAAGTCTAAACTGTGAGATAAAATTACCTTTAGTTTTTTATTCCATGGCACAAACAAGCTTCCATAATAAAGAGAGTTAAGGAAAGAGAAAATACACAGTGAACAAAAAATAAAAAATAAAGGTTTCATGCCAGAGGAAGGCTGCATTTTGTCTTTTCCATTCAATCCTCTGCTTTCTGAACTTACATAGGGGTCAAAAGCAAGCCTGTCATTCTTTAACAGCGTTAGCGAACTGATCATTCAAGACGGCACGTGACTGCAAGGCCTGGTGTCTATAATTAAGAGGATATCTGAAGGATACCAAGAGGTGGGTTTCTTTTCTTTTACCCTTTCATTCTGTTCAGCCCAACACCCCACCCCAATTGCAACACTCTCTACCCCATAATTCCCTTCAACTGTTTTCCAAAGCCATAAAATGTATACAAACTTCACTAGAACAAAGTCTCTAAGTCTATCACAGTTTTGACCCCCATGATTCCTCACTTTCATCAATAAGATTTACACATCAATTATCATAGGCAGTTACACACACCCCTATGTGAACCAACCAATCAAATGGCCTCCTTGGCATTCACTCCCCTCCCCTCCCCTCAGAGCCTGGTTAAACAGGGTATGGCCACTACAAGCACATTATGTTCATGCATGAACACATAACACACGTAACAATTTCAGAAATGTGTGCAATAGTGCCAAAATGGTGCTTTTCTTTCTAAACCAAATACATGCATTACGGCTATACCTCAAGGGCGTTTCGAAGCACAAAATAACCTGTTAAACAAGTTAAGAGAATTGTTCACTCAAAATACACACATATACGTCATTAACAATCAGTTCCTGGTATCATGCATCTGTAGGGTAAAGTTTAGCTAGATAGAGACTTTCACACTGTGCATATTTACTTGAAGTCCTGTGCTGATGTAATCATTCATTCTGTTGAGAGATTTGACAGAGTAGATACAGATGCAATACAATGGGATTTAAAAATATTTTGTTCAACATTATTCGTTATTATGGCTATGAAAGAGATATTATTGGTCTCTAAATATTCCAAATTACAGTGGTACATATGACTCACAAATGCTTACTGTGACTACGCTTTGTGTGGTCAAAGTTGATGGTTACTTGCTCATTCATAACCTGTTTTTTTAGAATTATACACACTGAGTCATAAAAAAAATCCAGTTCTCTACGTGACTTACGTTTCTGCATTCCTGTACGTGCCACACTCAATATAACACCAGTTTCTGTATAGTGAGATGGAATATGTGGCAAATGTCATTATTTGGCAATACCAGACTGCAGGACTTTGGAGTATTATAATTTACTCTGTATTTCTACATAATTATATCAAAGATTATTCTGCATTATAACAGGCTATTGTAGTTTTTAGTACCCCCACTAAAACAGGGTAGTTGACACTGTAATTGTACAGGGTGTTAACAAATGTTTTATAGACCATTTCAGGTTTATTTAAATATCTACCCTCACAAGAAACTATACAACAAGGATGTTTACCCAGGAAAGAGAGGGATGTGATACTGTATGTGTAGTGAATATTTTGAGAGCAAAAAAAAACAAAAAAAAACAAAAAAAAAAAAAAAAAAACATTAAAGTATACCTAGACCTTTAATTCTCTGTTTTGCAGCTTTTTGACCAACTACTACAGTATAATTATATATATATATGTATATATAAAGCTGCAAAACATATTATTATTATATTATTATTACCTTGTTTTAAAGAGATTATTAATGATGCCTAAAAGACACTCACCTCCTTAGTACTCCAAGCAACAGGCAGGACATCTTTGGTGCAAGTGAAATTGGTGGAGTAAACAATAAAATAAAGCAATATGAGAGGGGTGGCTTGTTCCTCTTCAGTCCTGTGCACCTCTCATATCACACTGAAGAGAGTGATAATCCAGCTCTTGAGGTAGAGGAGAGTAAAGTAAGACCCTTGCACTTTAACACGTGTAACTTATCATCAGCTGATCCCACCCTCAGCTCGTATCCTGTACTAATAATGACGCTCCTCTCCCTGCGAACCAGCCTGAGATGTTTCAATAATAAATAAAGCTTTGTGCTGAAAAGCTTCCTAGTCGATTAACATATTTTATAAGTTTAATATGTTATTATAGCCTAATATGTTAAAGTAATAATATGCGTGCCCTTCCAATAAAACACGACAAAGTGGAAAAACTAGTTGTTGCATTTCAGTCAAAAAGTTGTAGACTGATGCTTCTGAGTCATTGAAGTCGTTTAAGTCAATCAAATACAGTGAATCGCGAGGACTGTTCGCCGGCTGACGCAAGGGCGCACTGGTTACTGGATCCGATTCCGCAAAGGACTCGTTGTGCCCCGTCCCGCGTTCCTGCTCAATACCGGCTGCAAAACACGGCTGTATAAAGATGTGTACACGTGAATCTTATTTTTAAAGCTTCTTTATCGAGTTCTGAGGTCACGTGAGCGTCGTCGAGATTTGCTTCGTGTCATGTCAGCAGTTGCTGATAAAAGTTGAGTGTTGTTCAGTGAACATTGTAAGGCGGAAGCTTATTGGCTCCTTGTGACGTCGCTTCATTCATCATCACAGTTGTGAGTGTAGGGCTCGAGAGACATTTTAAATGCCTTAAAACTGTAATTTTTATGGAATTTTCCTGATTTTGTAACCTGTAATTGAATTATCAACTGTATTTACCCCTGGCATTGGGTTTGCATGTTCTTAGCATTAAAAGAGAGAGAGAGAGAGAGAGAGAGAGAGAGAGAGAGACATTTAAATGCAATATGTAACCTTAAATGTAAATATGGGGGAAATAAGCTTTTGTTTTTAGTTAATAATACATAAAACAATATTACGTTTTAAAAAACAAGAAAGCTATAAACATTTTAATGATTTTGTTTATTTTTTTAATTTTCATTTCTATATTATAATTTTACTTATTTTTTCCTGTTTATCCTAATGTAGGCCTACCCCCTATTTGTAAATCTTTAAAAACAATAACTAATGTGACTTAATAAAAAAAAGACATTTCAATGGTCATGGAGAGTAATTAGCTGGTAATTACCTGAAATAAGTGAATTCAGGGTGATTGGGATACTTTGCAATTGAGATGAATTGGAAAAAGTGTCCCAATTAACCTGAATTCACCCTATGGATAAAATAATGTGTCTTATAGGCTACCTGTGTGTCTGATTATTTTGCATTCTATGGTTTTATTCAAATTTTTGTTTTGAGGCCATGAAGAGTTGTTACTTGCCAGTGCACACACACAAACCACAGCTACTGTATATGCTGCTGTCACGGAACACAGACTGGAGAGATGGTAAGTGTAAATGAAAACAAGCTTTATTGAACACAGCAGTATGCAGAGGAATAGAAGTAACGAGTATGGATGGATGATGCAGCAGGAGGATAACTGACGGGTAAGATGCCACACACACACTTTCACAGTCACTGATGAATGTAAAGTTAACACTTTCCTTTCCTTGTTTGCAGGACGTGATCACAGAGCTGGAGACAGAAGACGAGGAGCTGGAGACTGGAGAAAGGAGACAAAAGAGAATGGAGACGAACAGCAGGTAAGGAGTCCTTAGGTGAGTAACAATCCAGGGAGCACAACAGGAGGGTCTTTGACGAGACTAGACAAAGACTGTGTGGAGAGTCCTTATAACTGGTGCAGGTGATGAGTGACAGCTGGTGGTGATCAGTGATTAGATAGTGATCGTGACTGGGTGATTGCAGACGGAGTGCAGGTGAGTAGAAGGAGGGATGATGAGAAATGTAGTTCAGAGTGGATGACAGAGCTGTTGATGGTGACTGGGTGATTGCAGATGGAGTGCAGGTGAGTAGGAGAGATGATGGGAAATGTAGTTCAGAGTGGATGACAGAGCTGGTGACCATGACAGTACTCCCCCCTCCCGGTAGGCGCGTCATTGCGCCATAGATAGAACAACCGGGGAGGGAGGGCAGGCGTCCTGGAGTCTTGAAAGTAGGGTGAGAGTGGCAGCGCAGCACAGCATACTGGACCGGACTCTGGAGAACATACTGGACTGGACTCTGGACTGTGCTCAAGGGCTGGAGCCTGCACTGGACTCTGGTCAGGGGCTGGAGCAGACACTGGAGCGGACTCAGGGGCTGGAGCCATATCTTGGCTCCAAGCCATCTCCTCATACTCCACCAATACTCCTAGGGGCACATGCGTGACTGCCATGACGGGACGAGACTCAGGAATGGCAGCCATGACAGGACGAGACTCTGGAATGGCGGCCATGACAGGACGAGACTCTGGAATGGCGGCCATGACGGAACAAGGCTCTGGAATGGCGGCCATGACGGAACAAGGCTCTGGAATGGTGGCCATCTTGAGACGAGGCTCTGGAGTGGCGGCCATGTTAGGATGAGACTCTGGAATGGTGGAGCTTCTGATGCAACAGGAGGATAACTGACGGGTAAGATGCTACACACACACTTTCACAGTCACTGATGAATGTAAAGTTAACACTTTCCTTTCCTTGTTTGCAGGATGTTATCACAGAGCTGGAGACAGAAGACGAGGAGCTGGAGACTGGAGAAAGTAGACGAAGGAGAATGGAGACTTGGAATAGGAGACGAACAGCGGGTAAGGAGTCCTTAGGTGAGTAACAACCCAGGGAGCACAACAGGAGGGTCTTTGACGAGACTAGACAAAGAGTATGAGCAAATTCCAAACGGAAGGGAGCATCTCTATGCCCTACTCCCTTCGAAGGGCAGAGCTCTCCTTGGAGGGAGCAGGGCACTTGCGTGCCATTATGTAGCCGTTTGGAATGCACTTGGAGAAGGGAGCAACCTAATTTCTTCATTATCTTCACCTGGGATGTTCCCATGACAACGCAGCATGGTGTCCATCAGCAGATTAGCTGTTCTTACGATAGATATTTCTTATTAACTCGAACTCTCCCACCATCTAGCTTTAAAATGAATGAATCACGAGTATTTGCTGGGTCACATGACCATAAATAATAAAATTACTTCCTCGAAGTGACCATCGCATGCACCCTTCGCTAACGGCCTTGTGGAAGGGCCCTTCGTGAAGAGATTCAATTGTTCACTTTCGTTTGGAACACCCCTACAAATGGTGTCCCCTTCTCGAAGTGCCCTTCAAGGGTGCAAAAATGCCGTTTGGAATTTGCCCTGTGTGTGTGGAGAGTCCTTATAACTGGTGCAGGTGATGAGTGACAGCTGGTGGTGGTCAGTGGTTAGATGGTGATCGTGACTGGGTGATTGCAGACGGAGTGCAGGTGAGTAGAAAGAGGGATGATGAGAAATGTAGCTCAGAGTGGATGACAGAGCTGGTGACCGTGACAGCTGCATGGTAAGTTGCATGCGAAGTGCAATGACTGTGACCATTGAGAAAGAGTGAGAACGTGAGAGGGGACAGGAACACTATGAACAGGCTAAAGATCACAGTGTTTGTGTGTGAGAGAGAGGTAGATTAGAGGATAGTGGATAAAGATAAGCTAAAAATCCATTGTGGTTAGACTTTAATCTGTGTGAAGTAACAGATCCACTGAAGTCCAACACCCCACTATACTTATCATGACCATTATAAACACATCCAAAGTGAAGATGAATTAATAAAAATCATGCAATTCTGTCATATGCAACACATTTCTTGTAAAAGCTAGTCACGTCGAGAGATCCTGTACAGTTCATGGGGGTTCAAATCTTACGAAGGTGGCAAATCACTGTAACACACTTTTATTAGACTACACTCTAAAAAAAAAGATGGTTCTTTACACATAGTAACAGTTCTATTTAGAACTGTATCATCTTGAAGAACTCTTTATATGCTGAAATGGTTCTTTGTGTTAGAGTTTAGGGTTCTTTTTTCCCGCCTTTTTGTTTTTCAAATCTGTAACTGTCAAAGCCACCTCATTACTGATTTTCTGGAGCTCAGCAGCCATCCAATTACACAGACTGCCAACACACTCTTAACAAGTAAATGATTACTTTCTTAAAATGTCTATAAATTTTAACTTTCAAGTTGGTTTCCTACCAGTCATGTCTTTTTCTTTTTTTAGTTTAACAGAACATGTCAGTGTGAGAAGCTCTATTCAGTTAAGGATGCTTATCTTCTCTTCTTCCACTAAGTAAGAGAGATATTGAATTTATGATCCATATATTGTTAGATTTTTTTTTTTAAATTAGTAATTTATATATCACTTTTTCCTTTTAACATTGTAAAGGGCTCACATACTGCCCATTTTTGCTAATTTTGGCCTTAATAAACAGGCCACAATTAGTAAAATAATTAGTAATAAAATATGTTTTTACATAAATAGAAGAGACACACTATAACTGTAAAGATACTAATATAACATAAACTATCATAAAAGGTTATTTATAACACCATTGATGACCTATATAGCACTTTCAAAGCATGGTTCTTTATGGATCCTTATAAAAATGGTTCTATTTAGCACCAAAAAGGGTTCTGCTATTGTTACAAGCCAAAGAACCCTAATTTGGTACTGTTTTGAACCATATTTCTTAAGAGTGTATATGTGAACAATATTACATTAAAAAAACATTATATATGGTAATGTATTTGTTAAATAGCTGTTCTTGTGATAGCAAGGACCATTCTTGAGGTGATGATACACGGGGCAACTTTTTGAGCAATGTTGCCGGGCAATGATGCTTGGGCCCTTTCTCATTGAGAATGGGCAACAAATTTCAAAATCTGGATACTTTAGATTGAAATTTGTTGCCCATTCTCAATGGGAAAGTGCCAAAGCAACACCACTCGGCAACATTGCTCAAAAAGTTGCCCCATGTATCATCACCTTTACACTCATTCACAAACACACACATACACACACACATGCTACATTTTATGAGAAAAGAGAACTTTGCCCTTTGGACTATGCAAAAACAAAAACATGCACTGCATTGGTCAATTCAAGCAATAATTCCAATGAACTTGAAAAGAGTTTTAACCCAAACAAAAATAACATTGAATACATGTTACTCAATTCAGTTTGACAAGATTAGGGAGACGTGTTCAGTCCTTTATGCAAACCACCCATGTAAACAGTGGTATTCTGTTTAATCAGTGGATATCTGTGATGGAAGAGAGTACTTTTCAGTGGATGAGCGGAAAGTCAAGGAATAAACATGTGTTTTGATGATTAGATCTAGTGGCCTACACATAATTGCAGTCTACTTTTGTATTTGTATTATGGGAAACAGCATGCAGTGTAGGCCTATTAAATCTCTTTACTTTGAGTAGCTGTTGTCTCTGTATGTTCTTTGTTGATATCATTAAAAGCAACTTTTAGGAATAAATTAGGGAGTCACTCTTAAAAATAAAAGTTCTTTATTGGCATCAATGGTTCCGTGAAGAACTTTTAACATCCATGGAACCTTTCCAGTGCACGAAACATTATAGTGGAGGAAGTGTTTTTTAGATTATTAAAATGTTCTTCACACTCTTTTTAAAAACAGCACTGGAAGGTTCTTTGGGGAACCACAAATGGTTCTTCTATGGCATCACTGCAAAAACACCTTTTTGGAAACTTTTTTTTTAAAAGAGTGTAACTAAGTCGTGCACAGACTACTGTTTTTCTTTGTCAGTTACAAATGCAATGGTGCTGATGTCTTCTAGGCCTTTGAATGACTGTACCTGATCAGAACTCGATACATGTTGTAATGTGAGAACATTTTGTCAGCAAGATCAATGAAGATATTTAGGGGATAATGTGTTGTTGTGGCTTACAATCAGGAGTAATGTTGCTGGGTTTTGGCAATGTTTTTTAGACACATATTGTAAATATAAAATATATTTTCTGAGTTTTGTTTAAACTTTCATTTTGAAAATATATTACAAAATGTAATTCAGGGGCAAGAACATAAGCAACACTTGTCACGGGTTTAATTCCCAAAGAACTCACATTAGATGTACAGTAAGTTGATGTAGTGTCTGCCAAATGAATAAGTGAAATGTAAATAAGTTGAATAATATTTATAGATTTTCATTTTAAAATATAAGGAAACCATATCAGCACAAATAAATATGAAATATATCCCAAATATTTTTTCATTACATTTTATTTATTTTTTAAACATTTATTTCACATATATGTTTGTAAAATACATATAAAGTAAAAAACATTTTACATATGTTTTACAATATATTATATTCATACATTATACATATATTTTATATTGCATTTTTCTAACTTCTTTTAATAATATATTAGCAATGTTTAGAATATTTTTCTATACTTTAAATCAGGATAAATAATTTAAAATACATAAAAAATTGTATACAATGTATTTTTATATATATCTTGAATTATAGGGCAATTTATATATTTTTACTTTAAATATATATCAAATACATTTATTTTTGTCCGTTACATTCATTCATTCATTCATTCAGTCATTACAATTTAGTTCTCATTTATTTAATATATATATATATATATATATATATATATATATTAGCAATATTCTGGACGTTTTCTCTCTCTCTCTCTCTCTCTCTCTATATATATATATATACAGTCAAACCAGAATTTATTGACACCTTGAAGATTTCATTAATTAATACAGTTTATTCACTATAGTTTAAAAAAAAAAAATGGTAATAAAATATGATAAGATCTCAGAGTTAAACTGTGTCAGAAAAAAATTAATCTTAATTATGTTAGAAAACACTTGGCAAAACATAGTCAGGTCAAAGTGTCTGAATAATTTTTGGTCCCAAATTTTTACCAATTTTACTGGTAGTCCACTGTATGAAGAATTTTTGGGTATAATATGTCACAGTTTACTTTATTTTGCTATCCTCACTTACATAAATGAACTATAGTGTCCTGCACCCACTAGTAAAAAAATATAACAAATTATATGTAGTGTCTGAATAATTTTTGGTTTGACTGTATATATATATATATATATGGCATACATTCAGATGAAGGCATCGTAAAAAATAAATGACATATTTCTATAATTCATTCCTCATTCATACCATTGCTCAGTACATTATTTACAAAAAAAGCAAACAAACAAAAAAGGACTTTTATTTTATTTGGCAAAGCAAAGCCTGTTTCCGTAACTCACTGAAAGTTTTTGATTGTTGTCGCCCCTTTCGGTGACACGAGGAATTATTATTTAATGCTTAATTCACTTTCATTTTCATTTTTTGTGCTGACTAACTGCGACTTCTCGTTGTTTCGTCGATAACTGGATTTCATCTTCTCTTTTCAAACTAAACCCCACGTTACCTGGTGGGATAAGACATTAAACGAGTTTTTCTGCAACCAGGTTCAATAAAGTTTTGCAATAAGATAAATCGAAACGACTATTCTGCAAAAATGACTTCCTTAGACATGAGCCCCGCGTCTAAGAAACAGGTAAGCCGCCTATTATAGGCCCGAAACCTAATTTAAAGTCATTTATTACTGTTTATTGAACGAAAATTAGGTATTTTGATTTTAGCTTGCCTATAAACCTCAGCATATATAATGAACGCGTGTTTGTGTTTTAGAGGTTTGACAAACACTTCCTATGTACTTTGCAGGTGGATGGATTCTCCCAAAAAATCACCAAAGAGGTAATTATAGATACATTCAGTCACTCTCTTTCATAGCTTTCTTAGTTTATGCCAAAATACCAGTTATTATAGTTCACACAGTGTATCATACACTATTATAATTGTGAAAAGAAATGAAACATGACAGAAGCATTCATGAAGCAGTTTGAAGGAGAACCAATATTAATATATTATGATTTTACACTAGTAACAATAACTGTATAGTGAAAGTTAGTTACATCCCGATGTTTGATTCTTTTAAACAGGCTGAACAGTTGATCTCAAAAGTCTTCCCTGAGAAAATTGCAGTGATGGACAACATATTACAGGTATGAAGTCATCCAGCAGGTGCATCATAAACATTCAGACTCTTTGAATACAGATTATGCTGTGGCTAAGCAATGCTGTTTGTGATTGTATTTATGTTATTATTATTATTATTATTATTTTTATTATTTAGGGTTCCTGTAGTCTGAAGGATCTGTCTGTCATCAGGGCTCCTCTGGACATCCCAATCCCAGACCCTGCCAAAGAGGAGCTTAAGAGGAAGAAGAAAGAGGAGGTCATTATAACACATTATTTATTATTAACAAGCCTAATTATTCACATTATTTCAATAGAAAACAAAAATATATCAGGACAAATAAATAACTGAATTGCATCCCAGATACATTTGATTTTTACATACATTTTTTCCCTCATTTATTTCAAATATATATTAGCAATATTTTAGACATTTTCTATATTTTAAAATATATAATATACATAAAAATGTCATACATTTAGATGAAGGCATCATTAATTATCACTATCCACATTAATGAGTTTTTAAATCAAGTTAATCACTATATTGCACCTTTAAGCCAGTTTGTGGTTTAGTTTAAGTAACCTATTAGACATTAATGACATTTTATTCACACAGAAAGAGGCCAAAGAGGGAAAGAAGAGTGGAGAGAAAGGAGAAGATGAGGATGAAGGTAAATGTGTGGATTTTGGAAAATGAAACTGAAAATGTTAGTTGTTCGGTTCTCTTTTCCCTAGACCTGAATTCCCCCAAATGCAATATGACAATGTGTAATTCACAGCATGAACACAGGTTGGCACTGTAGGACTGGTAATGTCATAGAAATAGTGCAGAACCTAATGAAGATTTTAAGATGGGCTGTGTCCAAAATCACATACTCTTTTGAGTAGGTACTTATTTTGAATAAGTAACTTCACGACCACAAAAAAAGTATGTTCTATATATGTGTGTAGTATGAATGTAATCCGGACGTACTACATTTGCCATGTTGTCATTATCATGTGACCTACAGCGTCAGTTGCGTCGCTTCACTGCCATTCACAAATCCTCTCCCGTGGCCTCATGGGATAGTAAAGTGTCCATCGAATGTGCACTTTAGAATCTCGCTGGAAGTTGGTTATCCAGGTACTTTTTGCCTACCCTTTTATGAGTACTGTGAATTCGGACGTACTTCTTTTGTCACATATTGTTTGTCACCTGCTATATAATAGGGAAGTATGTGATTTCAGATGCAGCCAAAGTCTTCCATCCATCTCTGTCCTTACAAACTAATGTGGCAATTTGGAAAGCACAAATTTAACTGATGATGTTAATTGTGATCTGAAAGGTCCTCCCTGTGGTCCCATCGCCTGCAATGAGACAGTAGAGAAACTCCTCAAGCTCATCAAGCCTGAGATTCAGACTCTAAAGGAGTGTCTTAACACGGTGAGGAAGTGATATCATGTGCTAACTATGCAGATCTGAACAGTTAAATAAATTACGTTTGTCGAAAAGTTAAACCCATCAAAAAAAAAAAGTTATGATATGATATTCAAATGATATTCGATTTTCACCTTTTTTTTTTTTTTGATGGATTTTACTTTTTTTTTTTTTTTTGTCAAATGTAATTGCTCAACTGGTTCTATAATACTTTAATTTATTGTTAGTTTTATATTGCATGTAGACTCTGCTGGCATCGAGACATTTAATAAAGCATTTTGGTACATTTTTGTTCATTGTGTAACATTGTGACACCTTTGTGTAGGTGTCAATGTGGATACAGCTTCAGGTCCCCAAAATTGAAGATGGGAACAACTTTGGAGTTGCTGTACAGGTCAGTTTGCCCTATATTGTGACAAAATGAAATGCCTTTTTTTCTCATCTGTAAGTTTAGATTTGAATTAATGAATATGTATTAGGGCTGCATGATTTTAAAGAAAAATGTGATAACACGTTAAAGGGATAGCTCACCCAAAAATGAAAATTATCCCATGATTTACTCACCCTCAAGCCATCCTAGGTGTATATGACTATCTTCTTTCAGACTAACAAAATCAGAGTTGTATTAAAAAATATTCTGGCTCTTCCAAGCTTTATAATGCTAGTAAATGGTGCTTGAGATTTTGAAAGTTCATCCATCCATCATAAAAGTAATCCACAAGGCTCCAGGGAGTTAATAAGGGCCTTCTGAAGCGAAGCGATGGGTTTTTGTAAGAAAAATATCCATATTTAAAACTTTATAAACTATAATAACCAGCTTCTGAAAAACATCCGTACGCAAATCGACTTGCGGCAGAAGTGTAACCTCTGGCGTGACGTAGGAGTAGGTGAGAGTAGACGCCTCTCGCCGTTCAAACAAATAGGGCTGGGCAACAAACTCAAGCTCCTCTTCTCTTATATCGAAATCCTCCAACATTTCTCTTTAAAAATTCTCCTTTTAGACTTCTAATTAGTGACCAGTGTTTTTTTTTTTGCTCTATCCTCTGTGCTTCCGTGTTCGTCAATACGTCATGCGTCAGGTCAGAGATTACACTTCAACTTGTGTATGGATGTTTACCGGAAGCTATTATTATAACCGTTTACGTTCACTGAAGATATAACTGACTATGTTTATCTGAAAACTAGCCAAGATGAGCATTTTGACATAATTTTGTGTGTGTTTGGTCATATAAGCTGCAAAAGTGAACTGTATTCAGGATCGCGTGTTGTCAGAGACGTGGCCTTCTGTGCAGTACGTTGAATTCTTTTCTGTGGCTTATTGCGCTTAATCATTTATCTTAATATTAAGTATGTCACATGTATTCAACAGTCATGTGACCAGTCTATTCTCTATCTGCGTTGACCTAAAACTTTGACTTTTCGTAACTTTTTGAAGTTTTAAAATCATTCAGTTATCGCAAGCCGTTACAATATGCATGTACATTGCGCGCAGCCCAAATATTTATACATAAAATATATCATTCAAGAGGGTTACTTTAAAAATATCAATATAAAATAAAATATCAATTAACAAATTAATAATATAAATTGAATGTAAATTATTTTATATACCAAAATGTGTAATGTGTGTTTTATACATTTGTGTGAATGACACTAGCAGAATATATGTGCTACCTTATGACTCTGTTTTTCACCCATGCAGTTTTGATTTTTTTTTATATTAGTTTTAAATATTAATTGTTTTATATTTACTTTAAATATTAATCATAGTGTTAAATTACATTACCAATCAAACGTTTGGGGTCAGTAATATATATATATATATATATATTTTTTTTTTATTTTATTTATTTTTTATTTTTTTGGAGGATGCACTACATTGATCAAATAAGGCAGTACTAAATACACTACAAAACAAGAAATTCAAATAAATGCTAATAATTCTAATAATTAAAGAATCCTGAAAAAATGTATTAAAGGGGGGGTGTAATGCTATTTCATGCATTCTGACTTATTTACACTGTTAAAGACTTGCATTCTCATGCTAAACATGGCCAAAGTTTCAAAACACGAGTTAGACGTATGACGGAGTATTTCTGTGCCAAATACACTACTTCCGGTTTCGGTACAGAATTCGGAGAGTTTTTTTCGAGTGTGTCCTGTATGACGTCAAAAGAGAGCGGAATTCCTTGTATAGGCACTTCTCCCTGATAAGTGTGCACACACATCAACCAGAGCAAAAGCACGCCCATCAACGCGTTTCGTTCGGGATACGGAAGCCGAGAGATTTTTCAACAATGGCTGTGTCCCAATTCAGGGGCTGCACCCTTTGAAGGCTGCATACATCATCGAGGCAGTCTCATTTAAGAAAAATAACCATTAGATTGCAACGTAAGAAAGAAATTACACCTCACAATGAATATCAGTCAATTTTATTACGGTTACTTCTCTTAAATATGACATCCTTGATGAAGTATTCAGCCTTCAAATGCGAACTCCGGAGGACGCAGCCTCCGAATGAGACGCAGCTCCTGTCACCAAAGGAGTGTGTTATTGGTTGTGAGGGAAAGATTACCTTTTTCAGCTTCCCACCTAGCGTTAAGGGAACAGTGGATGAAGTTTGTTTTTCCGGGGCAGCAACGGAGTTGTGCATGTATGTTTGTTTGTTCCCGGGATTTCGGTGACGAATACTTTATAAACAAGTCCTAGTTTGTCGCTGGATTTGCAGATCGCGGGCGGTGAGTAAAGCTGCATCAGATGACTGTGTTTTGTTGGCGCGCAAGTGCATATAATGTAAACAACACGAACGTTTTTGTTCCCTTTTTATTTATAATGATGTTGCAGCTAGCAGATGATCTCTACGCAAAAGCTGTGCGCGCTTGTGACTCTTTAGCTCCGCCCACGGCACTGACGGCAGGCACGCCTCCAGGATCTCGGCTTTTTTCAGAAAGACTCGGTTTAGCGTATGTATCTTTTATAAATATGATAAAACTAAAGACTTTTCGGAGATATGAAGGATGCATTGTTACTCTATATGTACTCAAGATTAACATGAGATTGGCAGAAACTGTGTGTGATACCCCCCCTTTAAGGTTTGAGCTTTGCTTTACAGGAACTTAAACATATTGTACTTGAACATATTGATGAGGCTGTGGTACATAAGATAGAAAAGTTGTGGCAATAATTTAATAGTCGAATGTTGTGTTAAATTTATGTGCATAAATGCAAAAATCTATGTTCCCACAGGAAAAAGTTTTTGAACTGCTTACCAACACCCGCACCAAGATCGAGGGATTCCAGACACAGATTTCCAAGTAAGAGACCAGACTGCATCACTAACCTCATGATGGCTCTATTATAAATACATTTATAGTTATATACTGTACATGTTATAGTTTTTTAATGTTTCATATTTTTCACTGTGTTTGTGTTTACTCAGGTACTACAGTGAGAGGGGAGACGCTGTAGCCAAAGCTTCCAAACAGCCACATGTGGTCAGTTTATTTTGTGTTAGATTTAGACATTGCTAACCAGCTGAATTAAACCATTGTTTACATGTTTTCAAAAATCTTTGAGCTTCTGATAATTTGATTGTTTTGTTACTTGGCAACAGGGAGATTTCAGGCAGCTTGTCCATGAACTGGATCAGCATCAGTACTGTGAGTTACGCATCGTAGCCCTGGAGATTCGCAACACTTATGTAAGTTCGGTCTCGGCTTACCCTGCATTTCTCAGTTTTAATGCAAGTTGGTGCTTATGTGTTTGGTAAGATGGCTATGACTGATTACATCCATTCTGTTCAACTCTAGGCCATGCTGTATGACGTCATCATCAAGAATTTTGACAAGATTAAGAAGCCCAGAGGAGACTTATCTTCAAAAGCGCTCATCTACTGAGAGCCACAGCCAATCTGCACTGCAAAGACACACAAACACACACATTTGCTGAAAAGTAAAACATGTCGTATCGAGTTTCACATCCACAGTCACAGTGCATTGACTTGAGCTTCGATTACATCAACAGAATCAACTGTACTAGTTTTTACTCAATAAAGAGTTTAGCTAAATGTGGTATCACTCATGTTTTCATTCATAATGTCACATACAACATTATTTTGATGTAATATCTTGCATATAAATGCTTTACAGTTTGACAAAACAGGGACTTAACTATATATATATTTAACTGATTTATATACGTTGAAATTAATACTTTTATTCAGCAAGGTTGCAATAAATTAATCAAAAGTGACAGTAAAGTCATTTATAGTTTTAAAAGATTTCCATTTCAAATAAATGCGGTTCTTTTGAACTTTCTATTAATCAAAGAATCCTGAAAAAAAAGTATCACGGTTTCCACAAAAATATAAGCAGAATACATTAATTATAAAAAGAATTAATGTTTATTCCTGAAGGATCATGTGACACTGGAGTAATGATGCTGAAAATTCAGGTTTGCATCACAGAAATAAATTACATATTAAAATATATTCAAATAAAAAGCAGTTATTTCAAATTGTAATAATATTTATTTCACAGTATTACTGTTTTTTACTGTATTTTAGATCAAATAAATGCAGACTTGGTGAGCATGAGACTTTTTTCAAAAAATGTTAAAAAATTTGGCAACAATTTACAATAAGGTGTTATTATTTTTTTATAATGTATTAACCAACATTAACATTGAGCAATACATTTGTTACAGTATTTATTAGTCTTTGTTAACATATTAGTTAATGAAAATACAACTGTTCATTGTTTATGTTTACTTAGTTCCATTACATAATATTAATAGATACAACTTTTGTTTTTTAAAATTTATCAGAAAATGTTGAAATAACACACATACCACACACACAGATATATACAGTATATATATATATATATATACACACATATACATACATACATATAATTTCTTATTTCCTCAACATGCATGACACATTTACTGCAGTTTTACTTGTGATGTCCAAGTGCAAAGTTTTTGGTCCTCTAAGACAGCACCAGCCGGGCTTTAAAACATACCAGCCCCTATAAAGTCCCTTCCATCCCAGATACCCAAGAGCTCCTCCAACCAGCTGAGAAGGGAACAGTGGGAAGTGCGCTAACAAGCAGAGAATCAGGAAGATCCAGAGACTCATCAACAACACGCACAGCATGAAGAGAATCCTCAGCGGCGCCCCCAGAGGCTTTCCTAGAGCCATGCAGGGCCCAAAAACAGCAATTTCCTCAGCAAGAATCAAACAACATAAACTTAGAATCAAGATGTCATCAGACACCTCACATCCCTGCCATTGTAGCCCAGCCTTAAGGCAGGCTGCTTTACCCTTTTCCTCTCTCAGTAGTAATAAGGGGCCTGTATCAGAGTCCAGGAGCTCCCCGGGGTTCCTGCGGACTTCTGTGGTGCTTTGTATTGGCTCAAAACAGCTTCCTGAGGCGTCCACTAGGAAGGAGAGAACACGACGGAACAGTGTCCACAGAGTCCCGGCCACGGCGAGCCGAGAGAGGTGACGGACTGAGTGAATGAGAGAGTTACTGATGCAGTATGACAGAAGAAAAACAAAAGAGCCACATAATATACAGGTCCAGCCCCAGCACGAATGCAGGAATACCCTATGAGATCACAACAACCAGAATCAGTCAGACATCTCAGAACAGAAACAATACAAAGGAAATACAAAACGGTTAATAAACTATAAATAGATTAACAATAATAAAGAAATAATTCAAATACATCAATAATCGTAAATAACTAAATAGTAAACTTGTGATAAATAGTAAAATATGTATGTGTGTGTGTGTGTGTGTGTACAGCTCTGGAAAAAATTAAGAGACCACTGCAAAATTAAAAGTTTCTCTGGATTTACTATTAATATGTATGTGTTTGCATAAAATAAACATTATGAACTTTAAACTACTGACAACATTTCTTCCAAATTACAAATAAAAATATAGCTGCGAGCAGCAATTATCGGGGTTCAGGTGCTTTAAGGCCTTTAAACACATGCGTAAAAAGGTATTATGTTTTAATTAGGAAGCTTGTAACCATCTCGATCATAGATGGAAAAAACTGTCTACAGCCAATACAGGTAATTTACCATAAGAAATATATGTTTTTTTTTTTTTTTAAAGCTTTTTAAGTTATCGAGGTTGAGCCAAAAACTTAGTTCGCCAAAGTTGGTTTTTGCAATAATCTCCAATATTTAACAAACAATTTGATGGACAGCGGCATTCCTAGAGCCAAAGTTGTCAGAATGAGTTCTACCATGTGGTATGAATGTCGTGGGCGTGTGCGAAAAATCGTGTGATATACAATCCTTTACGCACGTGGAAAAATGCGAAGGTAGCCGATTTCTTTCGAATTTCTCACAGGCCTCTAGGGCCGTGAGTCACACAGGCCCAGCGAGTTTCATTCCGATCGGCCTCCGTTAAGCTTGTCTAATATCTGCTCAAACTTCATTGGCTGATGGTGGACATGTTTTTCGAGATACGCGAATGTCCTTAAAGGCAGTCATGGCACCTTGGACAAAGACACCACATGCCAATTTTCAAGTCAATCAGACTTCGTGTTGCGCAGTTATAGCCATTTTTAATTTTTTTCCATGTTATAGCACCACCAAGTGGCCAGTCGCTGCATCCTTTTTCACACGACTACAGAATGAGCTCTTACACATGCGTACCGTACCGACTTTGGTGAAAATATCTCATTCTGTTCACAAGTTTTAGCCATTTTAGTAAAAGTGGCTCCACCTACTTTGAACGTTTTGGCGGCCCTTAGGGACCATGAATCGAAATTTCAACTTTTTTTTGATAATTATTGACAGACTGCAGAGAATCTCGCTGCACTGGTTTGGTTCCAATTGGGCTAAAAACCTAGGACTAGTTCGCAAAAGTAGGTTTTTCAAAAAATCCAAAATACCTGAAAATTTTGACAGCCGAATCAGGCATTTGTCCGTCATGAGCCAAGGATTCCAATGATATTGAGCCTACGCCTAAGGGTTTAGGACTTTTTGTACTTTTGACCATTGTAGCGTCCCCGTCAGGCTGATCGTGGTGAGCCTTGGTGACATTGTAGACAGTGTGAGTACTACCAGCCCTCAAAGTTTCAAGTCTTTACCACTTACACTTTGGTCTGCCCGATCACTTTTAGGGGCTGATACTGATCCTTGGGAATTGTAACAATTACAATAGGGTTTCAGCGCTACACGCTTGAACCTCTAAATATCAAATTGGGGAACATTGTCAGAGCAGAAGGAAGCATGATTTCTTCCAGGATAACCTTATACGTGGCTTGAGTCATGCATCCTTCACAAAGACTCGAAGGATTGTTTTTTCCCGCAGGACAATGGTCCATGGCACACAGCCTTGTCAATTAAGGCATGGATGGAGGACCATGGCCAGCCCAATCTCAAGTCCTGAACCCCATTAAAAACCTCTGGAATGTGATCAAGAGGAAGGACACAAGCCGAGCTGCTTGAATTTTTGTGCCAGGAGTGGCATAAAGTCACCCAACAGCAATGTGAAAGACTGGTAGAGAGCAAGACAAGACTCATGAAAGCTGTGATTGGAAATCCGGGTTATTGATTTCTGAACTCTTCCTAAATTAAAATATTTGTATCGTGTTGTTTAAAAATGAATATAAACTTGTTTTCTTTGCATTTTTTGAGGTCTGAAAACATGGCATCTTTTTGTTATTTTGACCAGTTGTCATTTTCTGCAAATAAATGCTCTAAATGGCAATGTTTTTATTTGAAGTGTGTGTGTGTGTGTGCGCGTTTTTGTGACATATTATACACAAATTTGTATAATGACATGGGTATGACATAGGTATTACAAAGAGAGGGTGACTTATGAGGACATTACCCCATGTCCCCATTTTTCAAAAGGATTATAAATCATACAGAATGAGGTTTTTTTTTTTTTTTTTGAAAAAGTAAAAATGTGCACAGTTTTCTGTGATGAGTAGGTTTAGGTGTAGAGTTGGTGTAGGGTGATAGAAAATACGGTGTGTACAGTATAAAAACCATTACGCCTATTGAATGTCCCCACAATTCACAAAAACAAACCTCTGTGTGTGTGTGTGTGTGTGTGTGTGAGTAAGATATTAAGACTTCCTTAAAATGTATGCACAAATCTAACAAAATTTAGAGAGGTTTGTTTAAAACAAGGAAAGTCTGGAAAAATACTGATTAAGAAAATAAAGGTTTGCATTGCAGCTTCAATATTTTACCATTTAAAATAATTAATATATTCATAATATTAAATGTTACATTCACATTATTTAAATAAAAATATGGTATCAATTATAGGTTCAATCTGTTAACATTATACATTAAAATTGAAAAAAATTGAAATTGAAAAATATTACAGCAAGTTTTAAAGTTTAATTTCTACATATATTAATTTACATTTTTACATTTAAAGTTCAATTTATGTTATTTGATGTATTATGAATGAACATGAATAAACAATCAACAATATATATTTATAAAAGTAACATTAACAAAAATAAATGACTTGCGTAATTAATGTTAATAAACAGAAATTCCAATAGGGTTCCAACGGACACTAATGAATTTAATCTTATCGTAAAGTGTTGCTAACAATATTTATAATAATATGTATTTCTTTAATTATAATTAATATCTTTAATAGAATTAATATATTTTCATAAGGTAAAGAGTTGATGGAAATTACAAAAATGAACTTCACACTTAACAAAATCTGCAACAAGTTTTCATAATTAGGTAATTCCTCAAGATCTTGCCTGTACAGGTAGTGGTTCTTATTGCCAAATATGCTGTACTTGGATACCCAGAGACTCAGAACAGGTCCAAACAGCACCAGCACAGAGAGGAGGAAGTGAAAATGCCGTCTGAATAACAGATGACCAAGTATTCCAGCTGTGAGATCAGTAAACAGCACCAGAGCCGAGTACAGAAGCTTGCTGGCAGAGTTATGGATCTTATAAAGTATCTCCTTTAGTCCACAATGATCCATCTTGGTTTGCTCAGGGCAGTACTTCCAGTGCATGTCCAACAAATCCACTAACAGCACAAATTGAGAGAAAGACAGAAATGAGATTGTTCTACCATCTGTCAGCAGTGTTATTAGCTTCCCTTTTGTTTTCACAGTTGAGTTCCACCTGCTGGTTTATGTCACACTTCTCATCATTTACCCTTTCACTCAATGAGTCCCTGACAACATTTTGGTCCCTAACAGCTCCGAACATTCCCATCTTATCAGCTTGTTGTACCCCTCACGCATGTGTGTGTGATATAAAGCAGTACAGCAGCATTCCCTTTGTGCTTTAAACTTTATTTAGCCTCTGGAAGTGGGCTCTTTCAAAACAAAAAGCATAACACAAGACAAAAACCAAAAAATAAAACACAAATCATAAAAAATAAAATCTAAACAAATTTAAAATAAAAGTGAAATAAATATTACTGCTTATTTCTAATCTTATGGTAAAGTATTTATCCACAATGCAGTGTGTTTTCTTTTAAACTTTTTTTGTTATAAGATAATAGGGTCATTTGCTGAACTGCAACAATATAATCTGTTATATAAATATAGAACTGATAACTATATGGACTATATGATTACTGTAATAAATGTGTTCATTCAAGGTTTTTTTCCCATACTTTCCTGTATTTACACTACTGTTCAAAAGTTTGTCAGTAAGATTTTTTAAAAGGGTCATATAATGGATTTTTATTATTTTAATATGTTCCTTGAGGTTCACTTATAATGTTAATAAAGTTTTTTTTTGTACAAAAAAACCCCCAAATTATATATATATATATATATATATATATATATGGAAAAAACGATTTTCAACCTTCATTCTGACCCTCTGTCTGAAATCCGTTTTTAAAAGGCGGGTCCTTTAAGGCTTTAAATGGCCACTGTTATGATTGGCTGTCATTGCATAAGAAACTTTTCCAACATCCACACACTAATGCACGCAAGTAAGTGTTTTGAAAACATTAGCCATATAAAACAGTCATTTTCAGATAAAGCATTATGTAATCATTTCCTAATGGTTTGTGATAGAGCTGCTGTCAGATCCAATGCAGCTGACTGCTTCATCTTTCAACAAAAGTTTCTTTGCGAACACTCCATTAGACTGTGCCTTGTCTACAAACAAACAAACAAACAAAAAAAATGCAACATATAATAAACATATAATCAATAAACATATAACAAACATATAATCCTCTGACACAATCAAAATAAACCATTCACTCGTTTCCGACATTGGAATGAAGTCTGCATATAGACGCAAAGGAGCCGTATAAACTGGACGCATCAAAGTGAATGTTCTTCCACTCTTCCATTTGTTCTGTTGTCGACAGACTCAAGCACGTAGACTCTAGAGTATGTCATAAACTGAATGCGCATCTGTATCCAGTGTAGACAGCGTCACTGATTATAATGGGTTCTTTTTGCTTTTGAAGCGACGCTCGCATCCAGTTTAGGCAAATGTCAGCCCTTAAGTGACTGAGTGCCAGTGGGTGGGGCCTATAGTGTGATGATGTATAACTATTCATTGACATCTTGCTCTGGAGGCAGTCATATGCAAATGTATTTGACTGTGTGACATCACAGATCCCGCAACATCCAAACGGTCTGTTTTTGGAGCTTGACTAAATAAATAAACTATGAAACTTGCATGATGTTTTAATGGACCTCTTATATGTCAAAAGACCACAATTTGATTTCTTGTGTCATGACCGCTTTAAATTCGTACTGTCCAGCCAAGAGTTGTCAAAAGTACCAACTTCGGTACCAGGTCGGTACTGAAATTTTAAAAAAAGCTGTTGAGCGGATTTGTAAACACCTTTGATTGGCCATTGTGTTCAAGCGCTCATCAGATACTTTTGGCAATATAGTGTATTGGGACACCCCTCCAAATCATTGAATTCAGGTGTTCCAATCACTTCCATGGCCACAGGTGTATAAAATCAAGCACCTAGGCATGCAGACTGCTTCTACAAACATTTGTGAAAGAATGGGTCGCTCTCTGCAGCTCAGTGAATTCAAGCGTGGTACCGTGATAGGTTGCCACCTGTGCAATAAGTCCATTCATGAAATTTCCTCACTACTAAATATTCCACGGTCAACTGTTAGTGGTATCATAACTAAGTTGAAGCAACTGGGAACAACAGCAACTCAGCCACGAAGTTGTAGGCCACGTAAAATCACAGAGCGGGGTCAGCGCATGCTGAGGCGCACAGTGCGCAGAAGTCGCCAACTTTCCTAGCTCTTGCTAGCTCAAGAACAGTGCGTAGAGAGCTTCATGGAATGGATTCCCATGGCCGAGCAGCTGCATCCAAGCCTTACATCACCTAGGTCAATGCAAAGCGTCGGATGCAGTGGTGTAAAGCATGCCGCCACTGGACTCTAGAGCAGTGGAGACGTGTTCTCTGGCGTGACGAATCACACTTCTCTGTCTGGCAATCCGATGGACGAGTCTGGGTTTGGCGGTTGCCAGGAGAATGGTACTTGCCTGACTGCATTGTGCCAAGTGTAAAGTTTGGTGGAGGGGGGATTATGGTGTGGGGTTGTTTTTCAGGGGTTGGGCTTGGCTCCTTAGTTCCAGTGAAAGGAACGCTTAATGCTTCAGCATACCAAGACATTTTGGACAATTTCATGCTCCCAACTTTGTGGGAACAGTTTGGGGATGGCCCCTTCCTGTTCCAACATGACTGCGCACCAGTGCACAAAGAAAGGTCCATGAAGACATGGATGAGCGAGTTTGGTGTGGAGGAACTTGACTGGCCTGCACAGAGTCCTGACCTCAACCCGATAGAAAAACTTTGGGATGAATTAGAGCGGAGACTGCGAGCCAGGCCTTCTCGCCAACATCACTGGCTGACCTCACAAATGCGCTACTAGAAGAATGGTCAAAACTTCCCATAAACACACCTCCTAAACCTTGTGGAAAGCCTTCCCAGAAGAGTTGAGGCTGTTATAGCTGCAAAGGGTGGGCCAACTCCATATTAAACCCTACGGATTAAGAATGGGATGTCATTAAAGTTCATGTGCACGTAAAGGCAGGCGTCCCAAAACTTTTGGCAATATAGTATATGTCTGTGATTGGCTTCAATGATCGCAGACCAGTCGGCTGATAGACGCCTGCTTTCAAACGCTCCCACTCCAGCTTTCAAAGCCCTTTCAAATTCAAATGCTGCTGTGCTTTGATCATTGTAGCCAATCACAGACATATCTGATGAGCACGTGAACACAAAGGCCAATCAGAGGTGTTTACAAATCTACACAACAGCGCTCAAAGCGTCACTTTTTAAAATTTCAGTACTGATTGGTACCGAAGTCAGTACTTTTGACAACTCTAGTCCAGTCACAACACTCAGAATTAAACGCATATGACTCACTTTTCGTGATGTTGGTTCAACTTTGCTTTTTAAATCAGAAGAACGAAATAGCTCAGAAAAACTAAAAAATAACCAATTTTCACTTAATAAACATATCGAGTACTATTGTTGTTTTCAATGATGTGCAACCTGTACATATCTGTTAACATCTCAAAAAATGTGTTTTAGGGTTTCATGACCCTTTAATGTTTTTTATTTTAATATATTGTAAAATGTAAATGTCTTTTCTGTCACTTTTGATTAATCTTACTGACCCCAAACGTTTGAATGGTAATGTATATGTTGAATACATTGATTTTTTTTTTTTATCTTCACAGATCAAGTTTAGAAAAGAGCATGTACTCTTTAGCTTTACCTACTATCATTACAATATATCAAATATAGCAAACTCTTGTACAGACATAACAGTGTGTCATAACAGTAGTACATAAAATCTGACCTTCTCATAAACTATTTGAAAAAGAATTTTGAATGCATGTAAGACATGAGAAATTGGCTTGAAATGCAAACTAACTGTATTGCTTGCAGCTGGCTGAAAATATATGAGATATGATTTATAGTCCAAACAAACAAAGTTGTGCACATAAGTTTAATTATTCTTGTAAAACAATTCTGTGAGTGTTTCAATCAATTCTAAATGCACTTAAATCATACACAAATCAAACCTTTGTGTCAAAAGAAACATACTTGCACACACGCCCCCACACAAAGAAACTCACTCCCGCACCCATAAACCCAAGACTACATCTTCACACACACACACACACACACACACACACACACACACACACACACACTTTTAACACACATTCAGTTTTGACAAAGAAAAGATTTTTTTTTTTTTTTTTACATTGAACTACAAAATCAAATCCTGGACATTAATAGCAATAAAATATCTTACAATATTTAGAATTATTCCCAGAATTCTTTGCACTTTTAGAAACATGTCCATTATGTCTAAATTATTTTGCTATATTACCGTACAGTAATTTTTCAAGCAAAGCAGTTGTTTTGTGCCTGTCTGAAATCATGCGTCCTTTATATTGGTAAAATTCACTCAAAGTCTTTCATTAAAGCTTAAAGCTTAAAGGGTCACCTCCGAGCTGAAAGAGAGGTGTAACAGTAGGCGCAAAAGAGAAATCACAAAACGCCCTGTCCATGAATTAAATGTCACTGATCCTTTTAACTTAAACACATTTGTATCATCTTTTTGTGCCAGTAGGCGGAGCAATGTGGAATCAAACAAACAACATTTGAAGACCCTGCCTGACACTACATCAGTGTGATTTCACAAAATTATCTGCACAAAATTTGTTGTCTTTTGTGATTTTTTTCCCCCCGTTTCTCTTTATTCCTCCATCATCCCATTCCTGCTGTGACGGCACCATCTACCTCTGACGTCATCAACAGCCTTTTGTTTTCATCTCCACCACATCCACGTTCATCCTCTCTCGGTCTTTGTCCAGAGGGTGGTTCTGCGCGTGTTCCCACAAACGTATGGCGCCATCCCACTGAGCGAACATGAAAGAGAAAAAAAACAGCAATGAGTTCAGTGTTGATGCACAACTTTATATAAAAAAAAAAAAAAAAAAAAAAAAAAAAAATTATATGTATAATATTTAGGGCTGCAACTAATGATTATTCTGATCAATTATCCCCCTCCCCCATAATCTAATGATTATTTTTGCGATTAATCTATTGATGATTTTCTGATAGTCAATTAATCCTGAAGTATTACAGTATAAAGCATCAAAGATGGTGATGTCCATAACACAAGGAAGTTTTATCACAATGGACAGCACGTTATTAAATAAATAAGCCACACGCCTCGCAGCTTGCACTCACGGCAGCTTTGGTGGATCTTCGTATTAACGCAAATCGTCTCCCTGAGTAAATTAACCACTCATGATTATACAGTTCAGTGTGGCTCTCACATTATATGACGTGACAATATTTGTCCAGTGCGGTTCCGTTCAGTCAGCACACGTTTATTGAGAATGCAGTTGTGAGTCCCGAAGATGTGCAGGTGTCAGTTCGGTTACAGAATGCGGTTGTCACACGTAAATAACAGGGCTGCCCCTTAATAGTCGACTTAACGTTAATTAACAAGAAGAGGCTCTTAATCGACCAAATTCATTGGTTAATCGCAGAAAAAAAAAAAAAAAAACTCCACTGGAATTGGCGAAGTCATGCAGTCCGTGATGGACAGATCGTTAACATGGCTGGTCCATGTGGTAATGTCAGGCAGGAAAACCAAACGTTTGCCGACCTATCATTAATCGATCTTAAATGTGGCTTATCATATGAAATATGTATTAGTAGCCTAATGTTAGGCACTTTACATGGCCGGTCACTCAAATGTTAACCTAGATAAATGTTTGCTATTATTAGGTTAAGTGTTTGTGTGGAGTGTGGAAGCTAAATTAGTACCAAGCTTACTGCATGCTTAAAGGGTTAGTTCACCCAAAAATGAAATTAACTGTCATTAATTACTCACCCTCATGTCGTTCCAAAGCCGTAAAACCTTCGTTCATTTTCAGAATACAAAATAAGGTATTTTCATGAAATCCGAGAGCTCTCTGACTCCTTAACAGACAGCAGTTTAAGTACCACTTTCAAGGTCCAGAAAGGTACTAAAGACATTGTTAAAATAGTCCATGTGACTGCAGTGGTTCAACCTTATCTTTATGAAGCGACAAGAATATTTTTTGTGCGCAAAATCGAAACAAAAATAACGACTTTATTCAACAATATCTTCTCTTCTGTGTAATTCTCATACACTGTTTACGTTCACAGCTTCCAGGTTCTACGTCAGAATGCCGGCTCAGTAATGGCAGACGCTGTCCACGTGAGCAGTATGACGCATGCGTGTGATGCTGACGCAGGAGCCGGCCAATAATGAGTCGGCGTTCTGACGTAGAACCTGGAAGTGCTGAATGTAAACAGTGTATGAGAATGACACAGAAGAGAAGATATTGTTAAATAAAGTCGTTATTTTGTTTCGTTGTTGCGCACAAAAAGTATTCTCGTCGCTTCATAACATTAAGGTTGAATCACTGCAGTCACATCGACTGTTTTAATGAAATTTTTAGTACCTTTCTTGGACCTTGAAAGTGGTGGTTAAATTGCTGTCTATTGAGGAGTCAGTTACCTCTCAGATTTCATTAAAACTATATTAGTTTGTGTTCTGAAGATGAACAAAGGTCTTACGGGTGTGGAATAACATGAGGGTGAGTAATTAATGACAGAATTTTCATTTTTGGGTGAACTAACCCTTTAACATTTCACTCTAAAGGCGCATCCACTATACTGTGGAGGTAACGAGTCTGCGTCATCAACTTCATCTTTGCTTATGATATTGACTCAGAAATCACTTGTTTATTAATAAAATGTTTAGACAGTCTCCTTGCTGTTTTTTCAGACACATTCATAATCACTTTTGCCAGTGCGCTGCAGCAAACTTTAAGCTTGCGCTTGAGCACTTAATTCATATTTTAAATGCTCATTATTATGTTTTAGTATTTTTCTGTAAGGCAGAACATTACATATAATGATCTTTCTCAGCCCTAAAACTGAAACCATTTTCCGATGCCACTCCCCAACCCCCCGACATCATCAATTACATGTCGTAACAGCCCTAATAGTATTAAACAGTGGTTTTACTTACAGAGCTGCTGACCATGTTGTTGTGATACGGGTGCCAGCTGACGTCCCTCACACATGCGTCATGATTGGACAATTTGCACACAACGCGTCCCGTCAAAACATCGTAGACTACAAAAAAGATAGGAGGAGGTGAAATTTTGCAGATTTGAATAAGACTATTTCACACTTTGTTATGCATTTATTATCAACTTACTGACGATTTTGCCTGTTGAACAGCCTGTGTAAATAAACTTCTGTCCAGTGCTGAATTCAGGGGAAAAGCGACACCGAATGAGCGTGTGCAAAACCCCATGACCCCTGTAGGTCATCACAGAGGTGTCACCAGTGAGCTTATGCCTCTTTAGTGCTGCAGGGCAACAAAATAACAAGTGAAAACAGGTGCTTTGTGTTTATGTGTACAATTAAGGTTGAAAATAAACCAGTTTCAAGCATGTTAAAGTCCCACTGTAGTCAATAATTTTATCCCTTAAAACTCATCTGTGATCACCAAAATGATGTTTTTTTCCTGTGAAAAAATTTTTCTACATGCCTTAAAATAGCTTGAATGTAACTACACCCTTGGCTCATTTAATATCCGCGGATCAATAAATATGCAAATTAGCCCCGCCTCCACTTGCTCACGCAGCTCAGAGATGAACTCGCTCAACTTACTGAGGTACACACTGCACAATGATATCGCTCTTTACAACACCGGACACATAACGGCAATTAATATGATCAGCCTTTTGCTTGACTGTTATCAAACAGCTAATAATGTGTTGCTAATGTTACACAAACCATGTTCCCGTTCCATTATCTCAGAGTCAGACAGCTGCCTTCTAACAATCAGTATCCTTAGAAACGCTTTGAACAACTCAGAACGTCAGTGGAGAAATTCATATACTTCCATCATAACATCGTAATATACATCATACACCCGCCATATTGCTAAATCTACACGATTTTTCATATCAACAGAAAAATATACCAGGGTAACCTGGCTTCTCTCGAGACTCCCCTGCTAATTCGCTGTTAATGATATGCTAAAGCCCGCCGGCACGTTGATGTGATTGATTACAAGGTAGTTTGTGACGTCAGAAACACCAGCAATTTCTGACTTGTGAATTTGCACATTGTTTGTCTTAAAGCATATTAAAAACACCATGTAGACATATAAACAACATTAAAAACTTGATTTTCACCACTGGGGGTCTTTAACACACCTCTCTGGGGAACCTGCTGCCAGCGGTAGTCCCAGTTCTGTTGAGTGACAGCGAGTCTTGAGGCCGCGAGTCCCTCTTTGGGTGAAAACTTCCTAACGTCCCACAGCTTAATGGTCTGATCTTTGGAGTTGCTGATCAAGTATCGAGCGTCGCCCTTCAGGACAACAGAAATGCTGCTTAAAAAGTGCTTGAAGGGAAGCAACTAATGGATTGCAATTATATTTAGGGGACAATAACAGATATTCTGCAACTGTACAATCAGCTTTACCTGGATTTGACCCTTTTTGATAACAGTCTTTAACTGTTTAATTACCTTCATCTTGTTCGCTGTGACATACACTACATGGCCAAAAGTATCTGGACACCCACTGTTTGTTTTCATATTAGGTAGTTACACAAAAGGCTTCTCTGCTATCTCAAGTATACATTTATGGAGGACTAGGACCACTTAAAAATAAAATACAGAAATCAATCAATCGTTGGAATCATTGCATTTTGACAGTATGACAGTTTGGATTGCTATTATACCTTGCTGTGTATGAAGGTGATTCCATCTCTGTGTCCAGCCAGTTGACCCACAGGCTGTGGTCTGTCTTCTCTGAGTGTACGTCTGTCCCATACCTTACACAGAGCATCATCACTGCCTGAGAACAGCAGCTGCGATGAACTATCTGCAAATGCTACAGCATTCACATCATCCTCATGAGCGTCAATCTGAAAGACGTACAGAGAGAAAAAAAGAAATACACATTAGTCATTCTACAGTCGGCAATGTCTGGATAATGTTCTCACTAAATCTATCATGCTTATCAATGATCACATTCAGTTCAGAGCAATAAACCTTTGCTTTGATGCACTGAGACCGGGAAGCTGTAAAGATTATGCAAGAAATAAGGTCACAGGACAGCTGAGATGTATGACAGGTTGATAGAGTTAACTTATTTTGATGAAGAAATAAATCTTGCACATTAAAAAAAATTTTTTAAAGCCAATGGAAGAGAAAAAGTGAGAAATGCAGCAGGTGAAAGGTGACAAAACCTTTTTGATTTTTTATTTACTGATAATGGGGCTCTTGTCACTTTTTAATACTCTAAATTTTTTTATAAGAATTTTATCTCTAGTGCAGGTTTTGTATTCTTCTACGACTTCACAACATGTGAACCATACCTTTAGAGTTCTCTTGTTTTGTTCGCGATCAAACACATACAGGCAGCCATCGTTTGCACTGTTTGATAGAGATAAAGGTATCTCAGGAAGAGTATACGAAATTTTAAACACACTTTATTTTTTTCCATGTAAGGTAGGTAGTTATTATACCTGTAAATAGATAGATACATACATACATACATACATACACTCACAATAGTGGGAATCGAAAATGCAAAACAAGTTTCTATATGTTTGAAAAAAGTATCCAGATATAAACATACATTTTGAGTTAGTAATAGACTTTAAGTATGAAGGCCATAGTATAAGATACTGACCCGCCTAAAATCTCTTTTCCATCTGTGGACGCTGTCAGTGAGAAAACACAGAACCTCCGTTCATCAGGACTGAAAGAAGAAAAGACACCCTTCAACATCAGCAACACCAAACATGAACAACTACAGTATTTTTTATATTGAAATATAAACAATTATAAATCTTTGAACATAAAAACTCTTTTCCATTCACACAGCTCTACCTTACTTGGGGATGAACAGAGAAAGACCAAACCTCTAAAAGCGTAATATTACAGTTATCACAGCATTATCACAGCATAGTCACTAAATGTCATGCAATGCAGAGAAGACGTCAAAATGGTAATGTGAATTTAATGGGAGAGGCAGAAAGACACGCTGGAAAAGTCATCTATTGGCATTATTAGCAAATCTGAGTGCCGTTATGACACTTTAATTTAAATATTGCAGGGTTGCTGTTCTTCTTACATATTGAGATTCAAAAGATACCTGTTATTAGTGCTATATTTTTAATAACCTGAAGTGTGTTATTTCTGCAACACTTCCTTCAGAGTTCACTTTGCCAGCGTGTTCAGTTTTGGTTAGCTCACAGTAATGTGATGGTTGTAGTGATGAATGGTCATGGAAATATGTTCTACTGTCTGTCATCCACATGAAGAGGAAGCGTACAGGTGATTACCTGAATTTTAATGCTATAATGTACTATGAGGAAACACTAACTTGAGGTCCAGAGCGGTGTGTGTTTCATTGTCCCCATCTACACTGCACACATGTACTAAAGAGAGAGAGAGAGAGCACAGACACAGTGCATTAGAACAGTCAATGACAGTAGTGCCAACAAAACAGTTTAAGTGACCTGTCCCTGTCTTACTGTAGTCAGACCAACTGGAGTAGAGCACAAAACGTGCATCAGGTGTAAAACACACATCCAGAATGCTCCATCCCACGTCTCTGGCCTTCACCGTCTTCTTTAGAGCAAAACGGCCCCTACTAGTATCATATAACCTGATATTCTGGTCTATAAAAACAGAGACAGAAAAAAGAGGGTATAAGACATGCACTACAGCTCAAAAGTTTGGGGTCAGTAAGATTTTTTTTTTTTTAAATGTTTTTGAAAGAGGTCTCTTAAAGCCCCCCTGTAGTCAATAATTTTATCCCTTAACACTCATCTTTGATCACCAAAATGACACATTTAAATGTTTTTTTTCCCCCTGTGAAACAAATTTGTTCATGCCTTAAAATAGCTTGAATGTAACTCTACACCCTTGCTTCATTTAGTATATGCAGATCTATGAATATGCTAATTAGCACCATCTCCACCCCCCCATCTCAGAAATCCACTCGGTCAATTTACTGAGGTAAACGCTGCACAATGGTATCGCTTTTTACAACGTCGGACACATAACAGTAATTAATGATTAGCCTTTTGCTTGACTATGTTTTCAAACAGTTGTTCAAAAACACTGGCCTGGGCCGTTGTTTCACAGTAGAAAATTAAACTAAAGAGATGGAACAACAACAACAAAATATCGGAGTCTGCAACAACAACAGACATTGATAAGCACTTATGTGTGTATACTTTGGGCTTTATGCTTTTGGGCTTACCAAAGCTGCCTTTATTTGATCAAAATACAGTAAAAACAGTAATATTGTGAAATATTATTACAATTTAAAATAACTTTTTTCTATTTTAATATATTGTATAATGTTATTTATTTCTTTGATGGCAAAGTTAAATTTTCAGCATCATTACTCCAGTTTTCAGTTTCACATGATCCTTCAGAAATCATTCTAATATGCTGATTTAGAGCTCAAGAAATATTTCTTATTATTATCAATGTTGAAAACAGTTGTGCTGCTTAATATTTTTGTGGATTGTTCAGGATTATTACATGAGTTTAAAGTTTATATGAAATAGAAATATTTTGTAACATTATAAATGTCTTTACTGTCACTTTTGGTCAATTTAATGCATCCTTATTTAATAAAAGTATTAATTTCTTTTATTAAAAATTCCAAACTTTTGAACGGTAGTGTAAATTAACTCAAATTAAAGCCAAAAAAAAGACAGAAACATTTACCCTACAAGACTTTAGTAGAGGTTTGTAATGAATTTGAACATGTCTGAGATGTGCATTTGGAAAATACTAAGCATAGAAAATAAACACTAATAACAAAGTTCCAGTTTCACCTTGGCATGCAGACAGGAACATGTTTCCCTCATCACTATAGAGTCCACAAAAGACTTTCTGCTGATAAGTGTCCTTGTATACCACATGATTGGGCAAGAAACTATGAAGAAATAAATTTGTATTACTACATGTATGCAAAGACTGATCAATTTTAGAAGCAGAAAGAAAAAAAATCTCCCTATTTGAAATGTAAAAACATCTGTGCCAGTATATTACTGAGTAGAATTTAAATGTTTAAAATATGCACTATTATTGTTGTAGAATAGCATTTATAATACACTTACTGTGAACGGATACGGCTGCACTCTCCATGAGAAAAACCTGACCCACGACAACGTCCCTGTTCCCGCTTCAAAAAAAAAAAAAAAAAAACATTATAGAAAAATGGCACACTTCTGAACACAACTATGCATATTTTTTGATCGTTTGGCTGCAGCCACATGTGAAAATATAAACTTCCTGAATTCGTAATCACCAAACTCACAAATCTGTAATAAAAAGTAAAACAGCTGATAGCTAAAATAACTCAGACTCATTGTATTGTTAGTAGAAATATCCTGTAAATGAAAGATACACAGGTATAGACACATCTTACCTCTGCCAGCATATGTGTGAAACTGTATCTGCCCTTTAAGCCTGAGGAAGCAGTGGCAAGCAGAATCTGAGTGCGGATCTCACTGCGATCCACTTCCTGTGTGTCTGGTTGGGCATCCACTGAGTGAGAATAAATAAGACAAAGTAAATTACCACAAAAGTGTGTATTCAGTGGTATTAATGGCACCATTTCTCACTTTTATAGACTGAAAATTAGGCTAAAAAAGCTGTTGGTTCTTTTAGTTTCTTTATATTAAGGGTTGAATATCTCCTTGCAGATGATCCTCACTTTTCTAAATAACAATGAAGGCTGGAATGGACTCAGAGCTACACAAGCTTCCAGTGTAGTATTTGCATCAGCAATAATCAATAGCAGCAGCGTAGCAGATTTAATTTTGTGCTTAATTTTTTTCACAATTTCCATACACTGAGCTGCACCAGTAGTTGCAGTAGCCACTATGGGCTAAATGCGGAGGCAATTTTGTGCATTATACTCACCTGGAGGGTCATATCGATGTCCTAACCGCCCATCCCAGGCCCCATCGCTGTCTTCATCAGAGTCTGAATATGACTGCACAAGCTGTAGGCCTGTCGCTCCACTTCCATGGACCAGGCGCACCTGGCCCCTATAGTAGAGAAAAAGGAACACTTTGAAATATCCATTTGAAAAAAAGAGGAAATGGTAGAGTTGCAAAACATGTTTAAAATGCAGCCCAGGCAAAGGTATCTCCAAATAAATGTCATGTGGGTTATGTATATTTACCTCCGCAGTAGGTACGCCAGAACTTGAGCTAAGTCAACGTCCTCTTCAGATTCTGACTGTCTTTCTGCCTGTGTGTGACCCGTCTGATTGGAATTCTGGTTGGGTTCTGGTTCTGACTGGTCTGGGTTGTTACCAGAGCCCCGACCGGACATCCCAGAACTGGACTGAGAGCCCATAGACTGATTGTCTGGAAAAATAATTTATTCAGCCATAAGCAATACAGGCAGTCACATTCATGACATTATAAAAAAGCAAGATATAATTCTAGAAATTCCTTTAAGATATTGAACACCAGTAATACAGTGAATAATATGACATACGCTCAAATAAAAAAATAAAAAAATTCAGCATCATTATTCTAGTCTTCAGTGTCACATGATCCTTCAGAAATCATTTTAATATGGTGATTTGCTGGTCAAGAATAATTTCTTATTATCAATGTTGAAAATGGTTGTGTTGCTTAAAATTTGAGGAAACCAAACCTTTTTTTCAGGATTCTTTGATGAACAGAAAGTTCAATAGAACAGCATTTAATTTGAAACAGAAATCTTTTGTAACATTATAAATGTTTTTACTGTCACTTTTGATCAATTTAATCCTTGCTGAATAAAAGCATTAATTTCTTCCTAAAAAAAAAACAAAACAAAACAAAAAAATTCTTACTAACTCCAAACTTTTAGACAATAGTGTATATGTGCTTAAATTAGTGCCAAAAAAGATAGATTCATTCACATTACAGGACTTTAGTAAGGCTTTGTTATGCATTTTAACATGAGATGTGGAAAATACTAAGCATAAAAAATTATATAAAAACAGCAAGATAAGGAAGCAAGATATATTGTAAATAATACTAGGATTTCCTTAAAGATATTGAACACCATCTTTTAGTAATACTGTAAATAATATGACATATACCCAAGATATACCTGTCAGTCCAAACAGTTGTGATGAACATGTCACAATGCATTTATTGTTAGGTCTGTCAGTATGTTTACCTTGAAAAATTATAACATTAAACAAGCGATTTAAATTAGGTAAATACATGTTGACATGCAGCTGACAAAAGGCTGTGATGTAAGTGACAGCCGACACTGCTAAAATGACAGGCTAGAACTGAAAACAGCAAATGACATGGGGCGAACACTTCATATAATGGTTTCATATTTACAAACTAACAGTTTAAAAAAGCAAAATACATAAAAGCCTCCTAATTACACTAAATATACACCCAAAATAACCCTTTGTTTATAAGTTAGCGCTCACGCTAGCACACTGTAAGCGACCTACAAAAGAGAGACACCTACCAATAAATTGATAACAGCGCTTTGACAGCTCTTTTACTCCGTTGGTTTCTTCCTGCAGACCTTGGTAAATAACCACAAAATAGTGCTGTCAAAAATTAAGCTTGTAAACGTGGGAGTTCAGTATGCTGAGCGCTTCTATTTCCCTGAGTTGTTTTCAAGATTCTCCTGGTTCGTAACGCGCCATGTTGTTTACGGTCTCGAGACTCGCCTTCCTCTGGTCACGTGACACACAGACGCTCTCCAACCGAACAAATACATTATAATAGATTATAACACAAACCACTACAGTAGCAATTCCACTAATGGGGCAACTTACAAGCCAATCATCCTCGACATCATTGACAAAGCAGCTTCCATTGGGCTCACCACTGACATGGGCAGCCCTAATCAGGTAATGTGGAAAGCCTTTGGAGTGGACCACAAAGAAACATCTGTCCCACATCCAGCAAGACCAGAAAGGAGGCTATATTTCATGCCAGATGTCCCACGTCTAGTGAAGAACTTGAAGAGTGCCTTAGTTTGTGGACTGCTTACAGAAATGGCAAGCTCCACCAGTCTGGTCATCACTCCACTAATAAGCCGTCCTGTTGAAAACAAAGAAACAGTCAGGCTGCAATTCCAGCTCCACAGTAGAACTGCCCTGTTTACCAAAATATAGTCTAGTTTCAGGTGTGTACATTTCTTTATACACAAGGAACTGATGGATTAAAGTTTTTCTGGGAAATTAAATGAAAATATTTGTTACTTCACCATTCCTCAGTTCCTATGGAAGTCTAGGTGAGTGTCGTAACTCTGTTTTTCAACGGCTCTGGAAAAAAACTAATTACAAAGAAACATGGTTATTTCAAAGAAAATACATCAAATGTGAAGTGTCGCGCAGGAGAGGCTGCAGACCTGGAGCAAATACGGCCCTGTTGTTCCTGATGCGTCCAGTAGGAGAAGGAGGAAATACGGCGAAATAACTTAAATCGACACTCGAAACTTACCTGAATTTGAATATAAACGTCACATTAATATTTAAGATAGACAGTGTAATGATCTGCACTAATATCTGAAAATAATTCACTGTTGCTCTTCATAGCCTACAGGAGACAATTGAATTGAGTGTTTTTGTGAAATGAAAATTAATAATAGGCTACACATAGTTGGATTAGGAGACCCAGAAAAAAGTTTTTTGAATTTAGTATTTTTCCATGTCATTACATTTAGAGCATAACAAACAAATAATAATAATAATAATAAATAATAAAAAAACAGTAGGCCTTCTACAATGTAAAAACAGTCAGTTATGTCAGAATCTGCTGAAAACGCAGCATTTCATTATAACCAATAATAGTAAGTATGGTAGGAGAAACCGTATCTAAATTTATTATTTATATAGATTTTATATTAGGCCTATTTATAGAAATGTATGTTAGTAGCTAATTCTGTTTCTAGTACAGGTACAATTTGCACCATCTGCTGGCCATTTGTGCTATAGGCTGTTAGATGTAGGCTACGTATCATTGACCTATAATGTAAAATATCCGTTTTCATTTGGATGGTATTGTTTTTATGTAAAGGTTTAGGAAAATTCAATACCGTGTTGTGTTTTTGACCTTACAAATTAACTAACTCCGCAGTGTGTGTTTGGACTTTTCTGAGTTTACCTTTATTAGAATTACTTGTATCAATATATTAACATTACACAATCATTTCAACTTATTTTAATACATATGTAATGTTTCTGAAGATTATTATCCTGTATGTGTAATTAAACATTGGTGTGTATAATGCAAAATGAAATCATTTATTTCATTTTGCATTACACCAAGGTTGGGGGACTTTTAATTATGAGCCACATTTTTGAACCGGAAGTATTCAGTTGTATCCAGCGCCTGTGTTTCTCAACTTGTTTTACTGTTTTAATTCGTGGTAAGTGTGACAGTTGTACATTTATTATCCACAATATAGATTTGTATATAATATTATTAATTGATCCACTCAGAAAAGAAACGATACGATATTGCGATTTATCGTTTTCAAAATTATTTGTAAAAAATCTGTTATTTACTGTTGTGACCGTGACAGTGTTCTTTTATGAGACTGATTTAGAAACAATAAGAACAAATATGAAATTACCACGTTCAGCAAAAAGACAATAATTACATAAACTAGTCATTATTTTGGGAAGATTTAGAGGGGTTTTGTTTACTGTTCACGCGTCAATAAGTAAAAAAAACCCTAATAAGTAGCTGGATTCAGCCTCGTCATTATATAATATCTCACATTTTTATGTTTATTTCTTAGCTTTCTTTCTATTTCTCTCTCCTTCTTATATGGTGACTCATAATTGACTCATAATAATTTATGTTTTCCTATGCAATACACCATAAGCCTAATGTTTTGTTCTGTTGTTTGCAGGAATAATACAGTGCCTGTGAAACAATGGGTTTGTATTGGAATTTTATTAATTTGTAAATATGAAATTGTAACATCTAAATCAGCTCGTGTGCTATTTGCAGATGCTTTTAATGAATGGGACCTTATCAAATTATTATTTATCCTTATTCTTGTCCAAATGATCTGTTCTGGTAAATTTGCTCATATGCATTAGTCTGTTTAGCTTCCATTTGCATGTGTCTTTTTCACCTAAAAAATTTCAAATAACATTTTTCAGCAGATGTTGAAGAGAGGGCTTATGGCGGGTGTGAGGGCCCAGATGCCATGTATGTAAAGCTGATCTCTTCAGATGGGCACGAGTTTATTGTGAAGCGAGAGCATGCGTTAACCTCTGGCACAATCAAAGCTATGCTGAGTGGACCTGGTGAGTATGAAACATGTTCAAAGTGTTGCAATTATGAAACAGCATTTGTTTATTGTGGATTTTTGCCATCACTCAAATTTTTTATGATATTTGAATAGGAGGAGGAAGCTCTAAAAATTTGCATGTTTACTTTAAGGTCAGTTTGCTGAAAATGAAACCAATGAGGTGAACTTCCGGGAGATCCCGTCTCACGTTCTCTCCAAAGTTTGCATGTATTTCACCTATAAGGTGCGCTACACTAACAGCTCAACAGAAATCCCAGAATTCCCCATTGCTCCTGAGATTGCCTTGGAACTGCTCATGGCTGCAAACTTCCTAGACTGTTAGATAGGAATGGAGTATGTGTTATACTGTGACTGACTTACATGTCATTTGTTTGCCATATAGTGTGTATTTATAAATGTTTTGCTCTATTGATCCATTTTTTTGTTATGTTGTACTTTGAAATGACTAGATAATTTGTTTTGTATGCAGTGTTTTAAATGTCTTACAATCATTTTGTATTTGCAAGTCTTTTGCAGTTGTCCTAGTCTCACACAAGAAATAAATATGGATGAACCAAATGTACTACTGTCACACCTCTATGTCTTTGTGTTTTGGTTGGTTTAATATTTACAGCAGAAAAAAATACACAAAATGGCTTGCATTTGACATTAGTCACAGGGTAAAGGAGAGATCTTTTTATATTTATATACACTGTGTAATTATGATTAAAAAATGTAAAAAAAATGCGTCACCCAAAAATAAAAGAATGTTGAAAGTCGTTCCAAACCCAGGTTACTGGCTTTATATAGACTTTATATTTATTAAAAGATTTTAAAAATTATTTATTTAAAACTTTAATAATAATATTAATTAATATTTAATGAATAATTTAAAAGATACTTCACCAGAAAATCTATATCTTAAAAGTTGTTCCAAACCCATGTCTTTTTTCTGTGGCTAATAAAATAGACACTAATATTTATTAAAACAAATAGATATTTATGCATTATAACTATTCAAAATAAATAAATATAAATAATTAAAAAGAATACTTCACCCGAAAATAAAAAAAATGTATTTTGCAAGTTGTTCCAAAAAGTGGCTTTCTTTGTTCTGTGACAGAATAATGAAATAATAGACATTTATATTTATCAGAAATAATAGATTTGTATTAATTATAGCTATTCATAATAAATACATGAATGAATAAATAGTTAATTAATTAATAATTAAAAAGAATTCTTCAACCGACAATAAAAAATCTGTAGTTTATCTTGAAAATCGTTCGAAACCCATGTGACTTTCTTCTGTGACAGAATAAATGATAAATATTTATGACTTACTATTACTATGATTAATTAACAGTTAACTAGTATTAATTCATTAGAATAAAGAGACAATATAGCATACTGGAGTAGATTTTGGACTATCAGAGCGTTATCAGAACACAGAAGCGCTCGTGTGTCACGTGATGGTGACGTCAGTCGCCCTGCGTTACTGTGCGCCACTGATGCAGGGGGATCCATCATGGCGTCGATGCAGGTAAGATCACAGCTGACATCTAGTCCTGTTTAATCTATCAATCACTTCTTGATCTAGTGTCGAGTGTGTCGTCTCTGATAGTGTAAATGATGTTTTTTTGGATACGCCTAATAAGGGGATCGAATATTGCTGTGTTATTTCTGAAATCATAACTTGTCCTCCTCGCTGCTCCTGTGCTGTCAGGGTGAGAATTATCGGTGCTTTAAAAGCAACAGCTGGCGAGCAGGACTCACATAAACTACTGATTTACAGCAAACACAGTAAATGTAATGAGTAGAATCAACGCGTTTTTCTTTTTACTAGAAGTATCATGAGTTTGCTATTTGAATTGATTGAAATCATGATATCAATATGTCTACTTATTTTTGTCCAGCTTTGCAAGGTTATTTGTGACTGTGCAGGACATATGAAGTTATATTTTCATTCAACTTGACTTAATATTATTCAGACTCACTGTTTTGTGTTGAATAAGAATATTGGCAATTACAGAATATAGGCAATGTTTGTTGCCACACATTTCTCAGTGTTTATATATTCAAATTAATGTAAAATTCAGAGGGTGAATACAGATTAAATGTAAGCTATAATAGTTTTTTTTTTTTTTTTTTTGAATATTATACTGAGATGTTTCAATGCTTGAATAGTAATAATATGTCTCATGTGACTTAAATTGATTAATGTTTAATCTGAAGAGATATTTCTGACTGATATATTCCTGGCATATACTTTAGATTAAGGGGTTTTAATGCCAAGAACACTGTATCCCTTTGCATATTCCTAAAATAAGATGATATGTATGTATGTGCGTATATATATATATATATATTATACACACAGACACAACCTAGATTCTTTTCTTTTCCTTTCTTTGTTCAATACTTTCCCTCTATTTCTCAACAGAAAAGGTTACAGAAAGAACTGCTAGCCTTGCAGAATGATCCACCCCCTGGAATGACCCTAAATGAGAAGAGTGTACAGAACACCATCACACAGTAAGACCGACACTTCCTGACTCTTTGTTTAATCTTATACCCATGTGTGTGATCACGGTGTACTTATTAACAGTCCAGCTTTCTCATGCCGTCCTGTATCAGGGATTGTCACATTTAAAAGTGCAATATGACTCATTGCATTATTATTGCATTGCATGTTATCCTTACTGCTATTGTTGTCATGTCAGGCCTGGAAAGCTCTCAGCCATTGTGGGCATATTTTTAAAATTTTAAAGAAAACATTTCCCATGTGGTATCATTTGTAAGGCTGCTCTGTTCGATGTATAGTATGTCTGCTCCGACTAATCAAAAATTAAAGCTCGAGAGGGTAGTATTGCCGTAACAAACCTTACTGTCCTCTTTTTGGCCTGTGCATGTGGTCGTATCTGTGTCTAGAAATATATAGCAGTCTTTTGAGAAAAACTGTCACAAGACAAAAAAAGGTGCATCACATTGTTCCAGAAAGGATTACTTATCTGAATCTCAGTATAACTGGTCTTGTGCTCAGTGGTGCATCTGTCTTCACATATGTGTTTATATCTTTCTGTGCAGCAGTAATGAGAATAAATGATTGACATAATTACTTGGTTCCAGAAAGCTAAATTTTGACAGCCAAGGGTTATAAATGTAATGTTTTCTTTTATGTAACTCTGGTTGGTATTATGGGAATGCAATGTAATGTGGGTTAGCCTAGCATTTTTATTCAGCTTTGTAATGCTTGGTGCGTATCTTGTCAAAGAAACATCAAGTGTGAGCTATCAGTTTAGAAGCTTGCAAAACGTGTTTGTCCTGACTAATTGGTCTAAATGTGTTCATTGTTGTCTTTCAAGTTTTTTGGAGGAGGTTCTCTGTGATGTAGATTTGTCAGAGGTCAGTTGTGGTGGGTTGAAACAAGCCCAACCAAATCCAGCCTTGTTTTTGCATTTGAACAGTATTAGCTGTAGCCATTATTGATAACTTGTCTCATCATGGTTATTCGATATAATTGCAAATATTTTAGATAAACGCAATTATTGTGCCATTCAAATTTCAATCACATTTTGTAGGGATGCTCTGACCGATTGGCCGCAGATCGGGATCGGCCGATAATCACATTCCAATCATGTGTCTCAGTCAGCTCCCTAGTTCAGTAGTCAGGGCACTGATCAGGGAGTCAGCCATTATAAGGGCTGTCTCAATCGCAAAGTCCTTCCAGTGCACTGGAACATTCTCTTAATAAAAAAATCCCACAATGCATCGCAAAAACCAGGGAGCATCGCTGCTCGCTATGTTCCCTTACCGGAAATTATGTCACATTTCTGGAGCGCGAAACATAAAAAACACGAGCCCACACAAACTCAATAAATATGACACACTATAGAAGATTTATTGGAAAGAACAGGAATCATGGAGGACACCAGGTTTATTCTTGCCTGTTTCTTGGGGAAATCTTATTAAAGCCAAAATGTATTGAAGATATTTAATTCGGAATAAAATGTAGCATCCCGTTCTTTGACAACCAAACATTCATCGCGCTATCTAGTTAGTCAGCTTGCTGACGATTTTGGAATTTCAGTCAAATACATGCTATTTTCGCTGTGTATAAACATACAATGTGCTTCAAATGGTTATTCATAATGACAAGACAAGGCGATGTCGCTGTTGTGGAAAAAACTAATAAAAATAGCCTTCCAGTCACAGCAGAAATCGTTCTCCCCTCTGCCATTTTTAAAGTTTATGGCATGGACTGTTTGGAAACTCGGGTATCAAGTTTCCCAGTAGTAAATACTGCTTGAGAAGGGAGTTCATGTCCAGTTTCCAACTAGGAAATATTTCCTTGGCATTAAAACCCCTTAATCTAAAGAATATTCCAGAAATATATCAGTCAGAAATAGCTCTTCAAATTAAATGTTAATCAAGTTAAGGCATATGAGACATATTATTACTTAGCATTGGAATATCTCTCAGTACAATATTCAAAAATATATACGTGTAGGCAGCATTAGTTTGAAGCGCTAATATAAAGCACATTTCATGTTTAAAGGGTTAGTTCACCCAAAAATGAAAATTCTGTCATTAATTACTCACCCTCATGTCGTTCCACACCCGTAAGACCTTCGTTCATCTTCGGAACACAAATTAAGATATTTTTGATTAAATCCGATGGCTCAGTGAGGTCTGCATTGAAAGCAAGTTAATTTACACTTTCAAACGCCCAGAAAGGTACTAAAGTTATATTTAAAACAGTTCATGTGACTACAGTGGTTCAACGTTAATATTATAAAGCGACGAGAATACTTTTTGTGCGCAAAAAAAACAAAATAACGACTTTTCAACAATATCTAGTGATGGGCGATTTCAAAACACTGCTTCATGAAGCTTCGAAGCTTTACGAATCTTTTGTTTCGAATCAGTGGTTTGGAGTGCCAAAGTCACGTGATTTCATTAAACGAGGCTTCGTTACGTCATAAGAGTTTCAAAATTTCAATGGTTCACGTGACTTTGGCAGTTTGATAGACGCAAAAGATTCGTAAAGCTTCGAAGCTTCATGAAGCAGTGTTTTGAAATCGCCCATCACTAGATATTGTTAAATAAAGTCGTTATTTTGTTTTTTTTGGCGCACAAAAAGTATTCTCGTCGTTTCATAACATTAAGGTTGAAACTTTAGTATCTTTCTGGGCGTTTGAAAGTGTAACTTGCTTTCAATGCAGGCCTCACTGAGCCATTGGATTTTATCAAAAATATCTTAATTTGTGTTCTGAAGATGAACAAAGGTCTTATGGGTGTGGAACGACATGAGCGTGAGTAATTAATGACAGAATTTTTATTTTAGGATGAACTGACCCTTTAAGACAACATGAATTACTTATCTAGCAGCAGCTCAATTTGTGTCCTTCGTTATTTTATAGATGTGTCTGCAACATTAAAGTACATTGATATAAATGATATTATCCAATCCTAGGGGGTAAACTTGGAGTTTGAAATTACGTTCCACACACAGAGAAGTTCCAGATGTGCAGTGGTTACAATAACACTGTCTTTGTATTTGTAATGGAAAGACCTGCACTGAAAATTTTCGGTACAATTACACCCCTACTATCTATATTACCATCTTCTCTCATGTGAAGTAATAATGTTCCATTCGAACTAAGGCAGAAATGTGAGCTCCTGTGCCGACGCAGCACTGATGGTCCAGGAATATTTCCGCTTTGCCTCCGGAATGTTCTCACTCTTCTGAAAACAAACTGCTTCTGTAGATATATGATAATGCTGTGGCAGGAAAATGACATTGTGGATGTCACTTTATCTGACTCTGGTATTTTGCAAGAGTTTTCTGTCTTCAGTTAGTCTGACATTGATATTGCAAATTAAAATGTGTGCTTCCTTTAAATTAACATGTGATTCATTAAATATGATTAAATCTGTTATTGCATTAAATTGATCAAAAGTGACAGTAAAGATTTTTATAATGTTACAAAAGTAACAAAAGTGTTGTTCTTTTAATCCTTCTATTTATCAAAGAATTTAAGAAAATGTATCACAGTTTTCACAAAAAATATTAAGGGATCATGTGACACGGAAGACTGGATTTAACGACTGTTGAAAATTTGACAGCTTTGCTATCACAGAATAAATAACATTTTAAAATGTGAAAAACTTATGTTTTAATTTGTAATAATATTTCATTATATTACTGTTTTTTTTCTGTATTTAAAAAAAAAAAAAAAAAAAAAAAAAAATGCAGCCTTGGTGAGCATAAGAGAAAACATTAGAAAAATCTTACCAACCCCAAACTTCCTTAGTAATTTAGTATTTGTTTTTCAGAGTTTTTTTGACCTTACATTGCACTGTTTTCTTTTACTTTCGCCTCATCGTTTTACATAATATGTTGTTTATAGTCACAGAGGAATAACTTTAGAGGTGGGAAATTAAAATGTAGAGCATTTTAATTGTTTAGCTATAAGCAAATTTAGTTTCATTTTAGGCTACCATGTCAACATGAGAAATTATCTCATTATATAATGTGGTGCATTTCTGTTCCCAAAAACTGAAGTTCATTAATTTAACCAAATTTATATCGCCCTCTGTGCCAGATGTTTCCTCCAGTGATATCAGGCATTGTATGTTAGTAATCTCAGTGCAAAATGCTTTAGAATTAGTGAAGGACACACATGAGCACATAGTCACACATACCAGTGAGTCTGATGTGTTGAGTCAGGAAAATCACCTCGCTCTTTAGTTCTCTGTCCATTCTCACTCTCACTTTATTCTAGCTAGAAAATTAAGGCTTGTCAAATTTCTCTCTTAGTTTATAGTCGTCATAATGACTGAAAATTGACCGGATTATCCCAGAGCGCTTGGGTCAAGGATATTCTGCCAGAAAGAGCCATCATCTGTTTGACCTCTGACATAGTGCTGCTTCCCTTATTGTGTAGTTCTGGATATTTAATGGTTGGGTTGTCTTTGATTGCTCATTATCTTGCTACTTCCTGTCTCTCTACTCATGTTTAATTCTCTAGGTCTTTTATGGCTGAAGTGAAACACTCTGCTGGCTGGCAGTTAGGGCTGCACAATATTGCGATATGTGAGAAAATGTGATATGCGATAACTTGTTAAATAATGCAATATTGGATATGTGATACGATAATGCTTTAAGTGTGTAAAATGAGTTTAAATTATATTTAAATCTATTTAAAAACTGCAAACGCTATAACATATATATATATGTGTGTGTGTTTGTGTGTTTCACATTCTTTCTGGGAAAAGAAAGCATCACTACAATTTCTAAAAGTGAACAGCAGTGTTTTAGCATTTAGCAATGTCATTTTAACATCAATGTAAACAAACAAACAAAAAAGCTATTTAAATACCAACAACTCTTTGCTCAACTTGATAATGTGTAGTTATATCAACCTGAAAACATAACATCAAGAACATCCAGGTAAACAAAAACACTTGAAACTAGGGGTGGAAGATGTTATTTTTGTAATTTTATTTTATCTTAATTATTAAAAATAAGAAAAAAAGATGCAAATTACAAACAGTAGGACAAATACAATAAACAGTGCTTTAAGTTTTTCATGTAGGCCTATATTAGATCTATTGAACAGTAGCATTCAAGTAAGAAACGATGCAGAAACTGAATTAGCAAATATAAAAATAAAACACTGCATGTATACTGTATTAGGCTTCTGTAAGGTTAAGACCTAATACACGGATCCTATTGATACACATCTGATTTCTTGCCCATAACCGACTGTGTTTACATGAATACTGGCCAAGACAAGCATTTTGACATAACTGTGTGTGTATTTGACCGTTCGAGTGACTGTTAGCAATTTTATGAAGTAGCCTATTAAAATCATTCAGATATTGCAAGCCATTGCAATATGCATATTGCGATATTTGTGATAATTTCGATGGATCATGCAGCCCTACTGGCAGTAGAGTAGTCCTTTTTTTTTTTTTTTCTCAATAGTTTACTTTGTTGCTAATATGTATGTAACTTTTTCATAGTATAAGAGACCATTTAGTCAACCCAAATGCTTCATTATTAATATCTTTCTGTTTCTCTTTACAGATGGATTGTGGATATGGAAGGAGCCTCTGGTACTCTTTATGAAGGGGAGAAATTTCAGCTCCTATTTAAATTTAGTAGTCGTTATCCCTTTGACTCGCCTCAGGTAAGTCTAAATATTATTTATTAACTTTATTTATGTAAGCAATAAGGTACGAGAGGCTGTGCTGTATCATGAATAAGTCACGGATGAAGGGGTTGCAGGCACTCCGCTTCGCGTCGTGCCTAACAACGCCCTTCAGCCGTGACTTATTCACGATACAGCACTAGCCTCGAGTACCTTATTGCTTTTATAAAATGGTTACCACACAATACAAATATTAAAGCCAAAAAAATATGTATCAGTGCAACTTTCATGAAGTAAAATCACTAAAAACCTTCTTTCCGCTGGAAAAAATGGTCCCTGACCGTGAACAGCAACAGAAGTTACATTATTACGCCATTAGATGGCGGCAAAGACTGTCTTTATGAGTGATTCACTCAGTCGCAAAGACTTTTATATTGAAAAGACTGAATTGCTGTGAACACAGAACAAGACGCAACTGACAAATGCTTTGACTAGTGCTAGCTTAAACAGATTTTTTATTATGAACATACGACTGACCTGAAGGAAAATGTTAAATTTGAATGCAGGTAATAAACTCGCTCAATCGATCTCTTTCTCACAATACTCTTCTACATGATACAGTAAGCTTCAATGAACAATATCAATTGAGAACAAACAGTTTACGTTGCTAAGAGTGGTTGCTAAGGGTGTTGTGTAGTGATACACAGAACCGTTGGGTGAAGCGGTCATAGCCGTGTTTTATCGTGAATGAAACACAGCTATTGACCAATCAGAATCAAGGACAGGAACTAACCGTTTTATAATACTACATAAAGTTTATTTAATATTGTATATTTTTACAATATATTTCTATTGGCAATATAAATAGGAATGAGTGGTTTTTTTTGTTTGTTTGTTTGTTTGTTTTTTTTGTTGTTTTTTTTTTTTGTCAAATTTCTGACCAGTGTTATTTTTGTGTTATTTATATACTATTATAGTTTTTATTAACATTATGTTAAATATGTGCTTATGTGTCATTTGTATTAGTTTTTGTTTAAACTATTTCTAAAGTTTATTTTTATTTCAGTTTTAGTTTTAATATTTCAGCAAACTTATTTCAATAAATTAAGGCAGCATTTAAAAATTTTCATGGTAACACTTTACAATAAGGTCTCTTTTGTTAACATTAGTTAATGTATTTACTAACATAAACTAACAATGAGCAATACATTTGTTACAGTATTTATTAATCTTTGTTAATATTAGTTAATAAAAATACTGTCGCTCATTGTTTGTTCATGTTAGTTCACAGTGCATTAATTAATGTTACCAAATACAACTTTTGATTTTAATAATGTATTAGTAAAATAACATTAAGATTAATAAATGCTGTAGAAGTATTGTTCATTCTTAGTTCATGTTAACTAAAGTAGTTGACTAATGTTAACTAATGAAACCTTATTGTAAAGTGTTACATTTTTCATTTAGTCTATTTTTCATCTAATATTTATATTTATATTTTATTTTATTTTATTTCAGCATTATTTCAGTTAACAAAAATGTTTTTAATAGTTGTAGCTTAGTTTTACATAACTAACACTTTCTGACGTGGTTTTCCGTGTATCATTTTATTATATTTCTGTATGTAGTCAGAGACAAATCATATACACAAGTGTGATCGCTCATGGTAGCATTAACTTCCTCCATTTTCTTACACTCAACTACAGTTACTCACAGTACGCGGATCACATGTACACCACTGTCTGTGCTGTTCTTGGTAGTTGCCACATCGCATTGCTGCTCATTTACATAAAATATAACTTTGTGCATAGCTGGACTCACTTTAATATCCATTTGTAGTAGCTAAACAAAAATTAAAGGGTCAACTAGAGTCTGTATTGCACCTACAACAGTAAAATAATAGGATCAATCTGCACAAGGGCATTTTGAGCTTGTAGACTGTGGACTTAAAGGCCACATTTGAGGGGATTAGCTCCGATCTTATTTTACATATCAGTCCCACTATAAATAACAGGCCAGTATAGACCAAATTAGATAAACAAGCTCATACGCCGGTAAGGCTTTTAGAGTTGAGAACTGCATGACCGTATGGAGTTGAGACATACAAGTGACAGAAATGCTGTTGATGGTTTAGAGCTGATAAAAAGTGTAAATGGAGCAAAGGTAAGTGTATGCCTTAGTATATATTCTTAGCCAGCTGATTTTTAAATGTGATAAAGGTGTGCAGCACTTAAGATTAAAAGTGACTGATGAACAACCTTTTTGTTGCTGAAGTGGCCCTAGCAGAGTTTGTGTGCATTAAGTGCTTTTAATCGGAAGTGAGACACTGGCTGTATTATGATCGCGAGCGCTCTATGCTTTTCCTCATGTAAGTCCGGATCTGGCGCCGGCTTCTCATTCAGCCGGCTGTCTCTGTCTCTACCTCCTAATCTAGCGGCCTCATGCCAATTGTGAGGACTAAGCACTGGCTTATGATTTAAAGGGATAGTTCACCCCAAAATTAACGTTCTGTCATCATTTACTCGCCCTTGTGTTGTTTTAAATCCAAATGACTTTCTTTGTTCTGTGGAACACAAAAGGAGAAGTTTTGAAGAATGTCCATGCTGCTCTTTTCCATACAGTGAAAGTGAATGGGGACTGAAGCTCTCAAGCTCTGAAAATGACAAAGAGCACCATAAAAGCATCATAAAATTAGTCTGTTCAGTGTTAGTCAGTTCAATTCAATAACTTGTCGCTGTTGCAAAATTCGTCAGTTATGAAACAAAGTCGAATCAGGTACAAGGCATCTCTGCAGAAAACAGTGGTGTCATCATCGTTCAAGTGTTGTTCAAATAGTAACCATTTATTTTCATTGTGTTGAAAAGAGCAGCTTGGAGCAAGACAAGCACACATGGTCATTTAGTGTATCATATTGAAATGTAAACAAATATACTATGTGTTTATGTTGTGTTTTGACAGGTAATGTTCACAGGAGACAATATACCTGTCCATCCCCACGTTTATAGCAATGGCCACATCTGCCTGTCCATCTTAACGGAGGACTGGTCACCAGCTCTTTCGGTGCAGTCTGTTTGTCTTAGCATTATTAGCATGCTGTCTAGCTGCAAAGAGAAGGTAAGTGTCTCGCGTTGCAATGCAATAGTTTTGTTGATGTGTACTAGAGCTGCACGATTCTGGATAAATTGACAATCACTATTTTTTTTTTTTTGGTTTAAAATATAAATCACGGTTCTCCCACAATTCTGCAAAATGTTAATTTGCTTTTAAAGAAATTTGCTTGAATGATTCAGTGACTCACTCTGGATGAATCTGTTGCTGTATACGAAATCGCATACTAGGTCTGTCACTAACGATTATTTTGGTAATCGAGTAATTATTCGATTATTCTGACGATTACTCTAGTAATCGAACGACCTCCACCCCCCACCCCCCACCCCCTCCGGGTGCAGGCGCACAGCCAGAGACGGATGCACTCAGTGCTTGGCATTTATCACAGCTATGCAGTGTTTTCAACCACATGATGTTTATTTTAGGTATCAAATATTTAAATACACATAAGTACTAGTAACAATACATTTCGAGTTTGTATAATATACACTGATGTCTATGGAAGCTGCAATAATAATCCTTTCCATTATAATTAGACAACGCGTTATATTCATACATATTACATACTGTGAGTAAGGCAAGCAACTATAAAGTTTACTCTGTTTTTCTCCCAATTCACCGGACACTTACATCCATCCATGTATTTCGAAAGTAGATGAATTCACGTGTTGTAAAGCCGACTGATCTATTCTTTGGACCGCGGCGTAAACAAACATGGCGGCGCCCATCGCGCATATAGCTCAACTTCTAACGCGATCATTATAAAGGTGCTTACACAACAAAACACATTCACTTACACTTATGGCTTAAAATAAATATATAATAACACAATAATAATTGATTCAAGTAAAGTATCAAAAGCAATTAATCGTATGGTTTTATTGAACAAAACTGTCAAAAAACATAATGTATTGAATTGTACAACTAATGTTCTTTGTGTATTATAACAAATGCCTGCAGAGGGCGCCAGCGGCCTGGCGATTGTTTTTACAGTTTACAACGCGATTTAATCCTTGTTTAATATTGGCTTACAACATTTATTTCAAATGTCCAATTAATCTTTAATATTTGGCCATTTCTTTACGACAGAAATGCTACAACCAATGTAATTTCTTGAACAAGAACATGTGGACTTAAACGTATATTTTGAAACATACTGTATAATGTATTCTCCTGCGTTTGCTAAGGTTTTTAGATGACTTACCTTACAAATCTGATTAAATGCCGCACATTGTGTTTCCAGATGAACGTTAAAAGCAATCCAAACTCACAGCATATGCAGAGATGGAGTTTAAGACTCGCCACTAATGTAAAAGATAACAGTTCACGTAGAGCAGCATTTACTGTAAACGGAGCCGCTCTGAGATGCACGTAGATAACCTACACGCATGTAAATAATTACAGCGCATATATATTAAACCTGCAGCACATACATTTATTTAATTGATTCACAGCCTTTGTAAATTCACAATAGCATTATGCTTTATTATGATTTTTATACGGGTTTAATATCGTGCAGCCTTAGAAAACGGTCTAATAATGCGTTCCATGGATTCTCGTCCGTGGAAAGCGCCACTTCCAGTATTTTACCTGTTACTCGACACGGCAAATTGAAAGCGAGGATTTTTTTTAAAATCGAGTATTCGAATTTAATCGAGGAATCGTTACAGCCCTATCGCATACTGTATAGTAGGTACTACATTTGGTTTGAAACTTACTTTACGACCGTTAAAAAAGTATGTTCTATATGGTATGAATGAAATTCGGACATACATCTGCCATATTGTCACTGTCATGTGACCTATGGCGTCAGTTGCGTTTCTTCACCTCCTTTCACAAGTCTTCTCCCCAGGTCTCATGAGATAGTAAAATGTCCATTGAATGTGCCGGAATAAGTAGTAGGTCATCTGGGTACTTTTCTCTGACTGTTTTATAAATACTATGAATTTGGATATACTACTTGGCTCACATACTGTTTTTCGCCTACTATATAGTATGGAAGTAGGCATATTCAGATGCAGCGAGCATTTTTGAATGAATCTCTTGAATGAATGATTCAATGACTAATACATGTTTGTAACTTGTCACCACCCACTGGTATAATGATGTATTTGATAGTCTTTATTTGAAGAGTCATGTTATTCAAAAGTTATTTGCTCTATTTTGATCGCTACTGTAGACATCAGTGTTTATATCCGAACTATAAACTTTTATCCCAGTACTTCTGTGATCATTTAAATTATTGTAATACAGAAATAATGATACTGTGATGTTAGTGAAGCTGTTTCATACCTATATATGACAACTGCTCTCTGGATCAACGGCAGCGCCAACACAGATTTGAATGTACTCGTCTAATAGCCATAGCCATTTAGGAATAAGATCATGTGGGTGTTTAAATCAAGATTGCGACCTTTTAATGATTAATCATGAAGCTCTAATGAGTACTATCTAAAAGTATTTGGTTATTGTATCTCTTTGGATTCTAAAGTTACAGTGCAGATGAATATGTAAAGATGGCACATTTAGATTCTAAAATGGGACATATTAGACAGATATGTTTGTTCATTAGTTACAATAGTAAGACATTAACTGCATCACACAGCCATATCTGGTGCCTTGCTGAATCAATGGCTTACTAATTATAGTACTTGCTTAAATGTGTCTTAACGCAGACTTTATAATTGACAGTTTATATGACCTTAGAGACAGGAGAGGAAAACAGTCGAACCTTGTGTTTATAATCTGTTCAATTTACAACCACCTATTCAAACATGAATGACATTTTCTTGACAAAATTTAAAATCCCCTCCCAAAAAACTAGTTCTTTAAAGTGTCATAAATTTGCATTGATTTTTGCAAGCATTGTCTCCGGAAACTACTTTCATATATGTGGTGTACACACTACCATTCAAAAGTTTGGGGTCAGATTTTTTTATTTTTTTTTTGAAAGAAATTAATACATTTATTCAGCAAGGATGCATTAAATTGTTTAAAAGTGACAGTAAAGACATTTATGAAGTTGCAAAAGTTTTCCATTTTAAATAAATGGAAACAATTGTTTTCAACATTGATAATAATCAGAAATGTTTCTTAAGCAACAAATCAGCAAATTAGAACTTTGGGGAATAAATTAAATTTTAAAATATATTAAAATATAAAACAGTTAATTTAAACTGTAAAAATATGTCACAATATTATTGTTTACTGTATTTTTGATCAAATAAATGCAGCTTTGGTGAGCATAAGAGAATTCTTTCAAAAATATTTAAAAAAGCATGCTGTTCCCAAACTTTTGAATGGTAGTTTATATAAAAATATATGTTTATTATAATTATTAATATTTTTATTTATTTATACTTTTTTCTTTACAGAGGCGGCCACCTGATAACTCCTTTTATGTACGGACATGTAATAAAAATCCAAAGAAGACAAAATGGTGGTATCATGGTAAGAACTAATGTTTTATATGGAAATAGATGAAACCATTTAAATCACCTTTTATAGTTAAAATATGCTCTTTTTTTTCACAGATGACACCTGTTAATATGAACTTTCTAGAACTCCCGGAGGGAAGAAGTCCTACTGACCTTTAAAAGCACTTTTTTAAATCATATGGTCTCTGAACTTTAACCTTGGACTCAAACTCAAGCATGGACTCAGACCACAAACATGGGAGATGATGTCAGCTGTGTTACCGGTAACCAGTTGGATGCATGTTTGGAGGGGAAAAAAACAGATGAAGCAAGGAAATAAATTTTAAAGAGAATGGAAACGGACCCATCATCCGTTTGGTGTGGAGAAATGTAGATTTATCCAGGAAGAATTAATTCTTTTTGTAGTGAGATTGTTTTGTCTTGGACCACACATGTTCCTGTTCTTTTTTTGTCATTGGTATGTTTTAGGGTCCATGTGTCTCGTGCAATAACAAGGATGGGTGCATAGCAGGGCCAATAATGAGAAATCCAAATCATATTGTCGAAATCCAAAAACAAATCTGGAAAAGATTGTAGTGTCCCTTTGCTTATCTTCCCTTTTATTCCTACTGAAATTATATGCACTGTGAAATGATCTAAGAAAAGAAAAGTTCATTGTGAAACAGACATGCAGTTCTACCGATGGCGCGCCACTTCGGGGGGTAAAATTCGGATGCTTCACTGTAAATAGTTTAATGTAAGAACGGTACAGTTTTATCTCATTCATCGCCAGTTCTGATATCACAGCAAATGGTGTTTTCATTGTCTGTTATGCTTGTTCAGATTATATTTGCTCTGCATGAGCATTAAAACCAACCTTGACCATCCATGAACTCATATTTACCTCTACCAAGTCATATGGGATGGAACCAGTGTTCTATGTAGTTTTGGCATTGAAGCGAATCTAGGTAACCCAATATATTGAATGTTGGCAAGAAAGTTCCGTCTTGTTCTATCTAATTTGTATAAAATGTTTTGTATTGAGATGTCAGCTCAAATCTCTTTAAACTATTCCATTTTAAATGTTTTCTTCCTTGATTGCTTTCACATTATTTTTTTTGGTCATGCTTTTACTTTTTTTTTTTTTTTTTTGGTACGAGTAATGAAAAAAGTTGAAGAATGGCAGTATGTTTGGGAATGTATGTCTTATTTAATTCTGGGTACTTGTTTTATTCTCTGTAACCTCAGATGGTTTGGGAGTTATTGTGCTTTGTATATTCTCAAGATGTTGATTATCCTGGTCAAACTTGTCTGGCTCAGGTAATTTTTTCAAGGAAGACAAAAAAAATCACAAATATTCCTGAATATTTTCCATTCGATTGTATTTTCTCCTAACGGACTGTTACATAGTTAAAAAAAAATTGATGCATATAACTCTTAAAAGTGAAATTACTTAACTAAACTGGCAGCATGGTCTATATGTAGATAGACAAATGATTAATTCAGAGCACATATTTGATAATGTTTGGATTCTGCACTTTTTCCACAATTAAATTATTTTATTTCTCCAAAAATGAGTGTTACTAGGGTCAAAGATTATCAGTTGTTTGGCATTTATGTTATCTGTAATAATAATAACTAAAAAAAAAAAAAAAAAAAAAAAAAACGCAAAAAGATCTTCTGTCCACAACAGTTATATTTGATGTACAATATCTGATTGGTAATGTTTGATTTCATATTGTTTAACTTAATACAGTCCAAAGATGTATTTTTTAGCCATTTATTCAGAAATACTTGAATATTCCAAACCTGGTTGGCTTGTCTTCTTTTCCATTATCTGTGGTACTTAGACTTTCAAGTGAATGTGTTGGTGTAGAAAAAATGGAGATGGCCATGACTCTTCCCTCTGCACACAATATCAGGATACTTTGTGTTACACATGTAATTGTCCTTACTACTGAAAGAAAATGTTTGACAACAGGGCTAAACTTGAATGTGTGATTGGTGGTTGAGAATTATATTGGTGTTATATTGGACACCTGTCATCATTTGAAAGGAAGTTAATAAGTGTACATGGTTAAGTAGACTTGGGTATCTCTAAACAGTTTTTTTTTTTTTTTTTTTTTTGTTAATGAAGGGTTCTAATAAAATTTTGGTTTGCAAGTTATAAGAGGTGATAGAAGTTATTTTTCTTATTCTTTGAGTTTTTTTGATATGTACAAATTATGTAAGTTGTGCCTGTTAATTTAAAAATAAAAATACAGGTTTTGAGTGAGTCTTTATCATTTACACACTACATAACCACAGTTGTTCACTTTTATATTTATATAATTTTAATTATTATTTTTTATTTGAATGGTATCAATGTTTCCACCTAAGCGTTAAGCAGCAAAAACTGTTTTCAACATTGATAATAAATGTTTCTTGAGCAGCAAATCTGCATATTAGAATGATTTCTGAAGGATCATGTGACATTGAAGACTGGAGTAATAATGCTGAAAATTCAGCTGTCATCACAGGAATAAATTACTCATTTATATTTATTAAAATAGAAAATTATTTAAATTGTAATAATATTTTTGATTAAATGCAACCTTGGTGAGCATAAGAGACTGATTTAAAAAAAAAAAAAAAAAAAAAAAATATATATATATATATATAATTTTATACATTGCATATTATATTATTATATTTAACATTCATTGTATGGTATATGTTACATGTATATAAATATAATAGTGTATTAAACACGTTTTTAAAAAGTCATATAGTGTGTTATTTAAATGTACAGAGCATGAATTCATCCCTATTCAGTATCAGGAAGCCGGACTGTACCATCTGTGCGTCAAGAGAGGGGTGCATTCTTTTCGCTGTCCTCAAAGAACTAATTACAAAATTGTCCAAAATTGTGCTAATTATAAACTTAAGCACACACCATTCATCAAGCAGTGGCGTGCCGTCGTCATAGTGGACTATTTCTGGAAAAAAACGTGTTGCTCATATGTTGGTTCAGTCCTGGTACCATCAGTTCTCTTTAGTGTTTGCCAATGTTGGAGGTGTAACTGGGGTCTGGCCCTGGACGAAGGTAAACTATTATTATTAAATGCGTTGTGGTTTGAAGTCGCGATGACTTCAGGATTACTCTTGAAACTGCGCTCTGTCGTTTGGTTGTTTAGCGGCAGCTCAGACAGTGTGCATCGATGAGATGTGAGGGGTATTTAGTCGTTCAGCCATGATGTCTGCACATTCCCAGCTGAGTTCAGACCGGTGGCCTGTGTGCTGGAAAGGAAGGTTGTGTTTCAAAACCCAGATTAGGGTTTGAGACACAGTCCTAGCCTAGTTTATGTTACGGTTTAAGCGAATGTAACATATCGTAGTCTTGTTAATCATAGCAGACCTTAGAAAATGACACCCTCAGTGAGTGCATAGTCAACTGGGAAGAGAGTGACCTCACTTTTGAGAGTCAGGTTTACAAAGAAAGCTGTCTTCTCATCCTCTGCACTAATAATGCCCAGGATGGATCCTAGTGGTCGAATGTCACTCCACTGGCTTGATGCTGACTTGCTTCCAGTCCGTCATTTGTCACACTTGGTTTGTTTGTTTAAGGATGGATGTCTTGCAGTGATTGCACTTGATGTAATTATTGTAGTGTGAAGCTGTATAGTACATTTTGGAAATATACGGGGATTTTAAAAGGGTTATTTCCAGGTCCAGAAAAGCCCATGGAAGTTATAAAAATAGTAAATATTATTGTGAAAGTCATTGATATTTACTTAGTAAATATTTGTTTTCCTAGCTCACCTCTAAAATGCCTAGAATTTGCTTTTCATTCATTCAGTTTTTTCATTTTCGTTATCATTTTCATTCATCATTGTTTCTGGAGTTGATGGTATATCCATCACATTTTCCCCAAATACAGCAGTGTTATTTTAGTATTATTTATATACTATTAGTATTTATTCGTATATATATATATATATATATATATATATATATATATATATATATATATATATATATATAATATAATTTTTTTTTTTTTTTTTTAAATTAGTCTTTATTTTTATATTTTCAGTTGGCATTTTAATGTTAGTTTCAAGGGATAGTTCACCCAAAAATCATTACTCTCCCTCAAGTTGTTCCAAACCTGTATGAATTGCTTTCTTCTGCTAAATGCAAAAGAAGATATTTTGAATTATATTATATGTCTTATATTATTGATAAATTTATACTATGAAAAATACTATGGGAGTCAATGAGGCCCATCGACGGCTGGTTCTCATATTCTTCAAAATATCTTGTTTTGTTTTCAAAACAAGATAGAAAGAAATTCATACAGGTTTGGAACAACTTTAGGGTGAGTAAATGATGACAGAATTTCCATTTTTGGGTAAACTATCCCTTTAAGGCTTAGTAATTTTGTCATGTAGCCTAACTTTTATCATTTTTCTATTTAGCTTTAATTTATTACTTTTATTTAAGTTTAAGTTTAGGTTTTTCATGTAATATTTATTATATTTTATTTCTGCTTTGTCAGATGAAAATGCTTTTTAATAGTTGTAGTTTTAGTTAATAACAACACTGAAATACTGTCATATTTTACAGTGATCATATCCATTTAAGTGGTTGTTGAATTGTTTTGAATTCACCCCTATGAATTGAAAGTAATGCTGATAGTATCCGAGCCACTTTTCTTCACCAAAGCGGCTATTTTTCTTTTGTGTTGCACTTTGTCACAGCAGTCTGTTTTGTTTGACATCTGCTTAGACATAATACTGATCTGACTGCCTGCCAATATATGAGTTATTGTCTGACGGAGTTAACTTTGAGTTAAAGAAGATACAGCCTTGTCTGTTTTAAAAATAGCATGCTTGGCTTATCTGGTTCGAAATTATTTCATGTCCTTGACCGCGTCTGTCCTATAATGGAGTGGAAAGGGCATTTCGCTTGTAAACTACAATACTACAGCCTATATAGTTGATGTGGAGAAAGATTGTTTCATGTTAAATCATGTTGTTTTAACAGTGATAGAGCATGGCTCAAGTGAAAGTGCAGACCTCAGCCCCCTTGTCTGGACCTGGCCTGACCGCCGTGGTGCCCGCTGTGGCCATGCCCAGCCCAGGAGCTCTGGGTCTGCAGCCCACCATCAATGGCACAGTGCCAGCCACAACGCCCACCTGCCCCAGCCCTGCCTCTGGCTTTGTGGACTCCACTGTACCAGCCAGCCCATCAGGTACCAGGATTCTGAGTGCATACAAATCTGATCCATTTTGCCAGTTTAGTCAAGGTCCCTTCACTTGGCGGCCATCTTTGAAATGCCTCTTGGGCAGCTATTTCAGTCATGCAAGTACAGCTCCTGTCTCTTTGAATGGGGAAACTTCAAATCCTCCAAAGCTGTTCACCAAGCTTACGAGTAAATTTCATATTTGAAATCACCAATGAAATCTGACAACAACTGTCTCATAAATGCTCAAATCATGACAAAAAACTGAATTTTTTCAGGCTGGACCAGCCAACACGCGTGCTGCATGAGCACGCATCTCAGAACGCTGAGGCTGAATCCCAAATGGCACGCTTCTATGCACTTTCGGTCTTATGGACTTACAATGGCTGCCACGTGCATGTGTCCATTAATTCCACGAGACCGTAGGGTGTCCCATTTATCATTTTAGGTTTCAGAAGGGTGCTCGCGAGCGCCCCCTTTGCGGCCGCTATGCGCCCTCGATGCGCACTTCAGCTGAGCCCGCAAGTTTGCGAGCTACACAGAGGACTTTACCTGGCAGTCAAAGTGGCATTACGTCACGAAAGTGCGGACTCAGAGGAAGACCATGAGGGTTTAGGGTGCCATTTGGGATTCAGCCTGATTGTTTCTATAGCCACCGGAGCTTCTACAGGCAGCTGCAGTGACGCAATGACTTTACCAATTGGCGATTGGCTCTTTTATTTAGAAGGCAGGAAAATAAAATGTTTGGAAACATTAAAAATTTTTTAACGTTTTTGAAAGAACGGTAATTAAACGTAATTAAACGTAATTAAAAGAACGGTTTTCTATTTGAATATATTTTGAAATTAATTTAATTTATTCCTGTGATGCAAAGCTGAATTTTCAGCATCATTACTCTAGACTTCAGTGTCACATGATCCTTCAGAAATCATTCTAATATGTTGATTTGGTGCTCAAGAAACATATTATTATCATCAATGCTGAAAACAGTTCAATCAACAGCATTTACTTGAATTTATAAAATGTTTATTACATTTATTAAAGCATTTATTAAATAGAAATCTTTTGTAACATTTATAAATGTCTTCACTGTCACTTTTGATCAATTTAATGCACCCTTGATTAATGTATTAATTTCTCTCTTTTTTTAAAATCTTACCACAAATGTTTGAATGGTATCAGTGTTTCCACAAAAATATTAAGCAGCAAAAACTGTTTTCAACATTGATGATAATAATAATAATAATAATAATAATAATAATAAATGTTTCTCAAGCATCAAATCAGCATATTAGAATGATTTCTGAAGGATCATGTGACACTGAAGACTGATGCTGAAAATTCAGCTTTGACATCACAGGAATAAATTATTGTATGAGTGCGCACTGTTTTTGTATATCTAAAGTCTTTGGTTTAGTTTATGATGTTTATAGTTGTAATGCTTGTAAAAGATAACAATCTGCTATTGATGTCCTGTGTCTAGTTGAGAAACTGTTTCAGTTACCAAGCAAATTATGTTTGGGAAAACAAAGAAAAACAGTATATGTTGTATAGAGTGCTGCAGTGATGATGTATTTTTGTAGGCCAGCACCGAAGTTAGCATCACCCTGGTTCCCTCGACAAAAACCCAGTAGGATTTTTCTATTGGCTTTTGGATTATTACAGAAAATAAGCACTTGTGATCAACAAACATTTATGATTCTTACATCATGGTAATCTTCGCAAATGAAGACAACTTTTTTTATGAGTTTTAGGACAGTATTACAAAGAAGAAAACAAAAAACAAAACAAAACAAAAAATAAGATCAACTTGATACAATTAAAAAAAATATACAAATAAATAAGTAATCAAAAGTGTGGCTTAGCAAAACAATAAAAGTGCACAATCTGTATGATACAATAAAAATTTAATTGAAGGGGGGGAAAAAAAAGCTTGAACAAAGACTCAGTCTTACGTTCGACAATAAAACATGTTCCGTGACATATTGCTTAAAAGGGTCCCAAGCTTTATTAAACTGGTTAGATGAACCTGTTATAGAATGTTTAATTTTTTTCAACTTTAGGAAAAAGAGGACATCACGAATCCATTGTGTTGGGGTTGGAGGCCTCTGATCCTTCCACTTCAGCAATATTAATCGTTTGGCTAAGAGCATGATAAAAGCTATACAATCAGATTGTATCTTTGTAAGATTATATGACACAGGAGTAATTCCAAAAATGGCAATTAGTGGGCAAGGTGAAATCGGTCTACCCAAGAAACCAGAGACAGTCTCAACAGAAGGCCCAGAAGCCCCTAAGCTTTAAACAGGACCAAAACATATGTGCATGAGATGCTGGGGTACATTTACAACGATCACAAACAGGATCTATATGCTGCGCAAATGAAGGCAACTTTTATACATTTTGAAGCCTAAATACAATTGGCACAAGTACAAATCTATAGGCTATAAACGAACTACACCATGGTCACATGACTTAATCACCATCACTAACCTTCTGACAACTCATTCCGTCTTTAATAACATTTTTCCTGAAAATTCGAGTTAGAATAGATTGCAAGAGCACAATAAACACAGCGGGGGTGTGAAAGAAGAGTTGTGAGTAGAAGAGTTTACCTGCTCGGTGTGAAGATGTTTAATGTCCCCGACAACCTCTGTAGTCCCTTTTAGCCACTTGTTAGCAACACCTTTTTCAAAACAAGTAAATAATCACAAGAGGGTATTACTGATATATTTTGTTTCAGAATAACACATGAAAAAATCTTGAGCTTGTGTTCACCATAGATCTTATTTCAACCATTTAACCGAAGACTCATTCAAAAACTGACTTCATGGAGGTGGAAAAGGAAGTGTTAAAATACTAACTTGCAAAAATATATCATCCCTGCAGCACTCTATTATGTCAGATGGATTCTGTGTTCTCACTTATTCTAAACAAAAGTAAATAACCCAGTGTAATGTAAACATCTGATCATAATATTCATCATTTGTAATGGTTATCATTTATTAGGCAGTTCTATGTAAACATTAACAATGTAATTAGTAACAATGTAAACATTGTTTTTAGGTTGATTTTATCTGACAAAATAAACAAATACTGTGGCCCCAAAATATTTGGACCCTTAAAAATATTTAAATGTCATTCATTAGATAGCAAAATATGAAACCATGTGGCATTTATTTTTAAAGATAAATAACACAAACACACTTTTCGAGCAAAACATTTCACAGGATCTTTGTTCACTTTTAAATGATAACATTATATATGCTATCATCAAAAGTTTAGGTTTCATAAGATTTTTATTTAAGTTTTTGAAAGAAGTCTCTTATGGTTGCATTTATTTGATCAAAAACACAGTAAAAACAGTAATATTGTGAAATTTTATTACACTTTAAAATAAATGTTTCCAATTTATATATATATATATATATATATATATATATATATATATATATATATATATATATATATATATATATATAAATATAAAAATTGGAAACATTTATTTTATTATATATATATATATTTATTATTTGTGATAAATTTTATGAGCATTCTTTCATGAATCGAAAGTTCAAAAGAACAGCATTTTTTATTTATCAAATCATCTTTTGTAACATTATAAATGTCTTTACTGTCACTTTACATCAGTTTAATGCATCCTTGCGGAATAAAAGTCTTTCTGACCCCAAACTTTTGAACTGCAGTGTACCTTTGGATCCGCTGTATTTAGCTGTATTGGAACAATATGTAAAATACTGTGAAAAACTTGACATGCATTTGTTCATTCTTGCATGTGTTTAAGCTGTGTCTCTTTCTGACAGGCCCTCCTCAAGAAAACATGGCAAACCCTAAAGAGAAAACTCCCATGTGTTTGGTGAATGAGTTAGCCCGTTTCAACAGGATTCAACCTCAATATAAGCTGCTGAATGAGAAAGGGCCTGCACATGCTAAGGTACTGTTAAAGGGTCATGAAACCATAAAACACATTTTTTGTACAGGTTGCACTTCAGTGAAATCAATAATAAAACTCATTATTTATTGTTAAGAGAAAAATGGTTATTTTTCATTTTTCGGAGCCATTTCGTTCTTCCGGTTGAAAAGCAAAGTTGAACCAACATCACGAAAAGTGAGGTAATTCGAAGTGGTGATTGGCTGCCATGGCTGGAGAGTACGCATCTACATCATCAGTTTTTCTTGGCATTACTAGGGGCTTTCGCACTGGAGGAACCTTTTCATAGTTCCTAGAACTATTCGCTGAAGTACCCGGATTTAGCCGTGTCCGCACCGCAGGAACTAGGATTTTAGTTCCAGGAACTCCTTTTGTGGGAACTAAATTAGCTCCTACTTCAGAGTAGGGTCTAAACCAGCACTATAGGAACTACCAGTGATGTAAGTATACGTTGATTGGTCAAACGCATGTCAAACCCCGGCACCAAAAGCCGCGTAAACATATTTACTTCACGAACATGGAAAACAGTGATAACGACATTTACCTGTTGTCTGCAGGGTTGTGTTCTTTTCTCCACCTCGATGACATATAATACTGAAAGTTGTCATTGGAGATTTCGTCTCTTAGCCCCACTTTTTGCTCTTTCAGTCGTGTAAATTATGCGTCTGCATTCCATCTCTGTTATCACGAAATCCACGACACACAACAAACACTGCTCCGTTCACGGCGTCCTCCATCCACCGTTTTTTAGCGTTTGTAAATGCTGCGCTTATGGATGCCGCTGTCGGCTGCTTCAGAGTTCCTATTACCGGTGCGAATGCAACCAGGAACATGGCCCGGGGAGAAATAAGTTCTCAGGGAACTATCCTAGTGGCTAGTTCCTATAACTGAGTTCCTTAAAACTATTTGATGCGAAAGCCCCTATTCATAAGAATTAACTCTTTTAATCCAATCACTGCGCTGTATTATGCATGAGATCGCCTTATAGCAGAGAATTCACATGTCACAAAAGACCGTTTCAAAGCTGTTCTTTCACTTGCCTGTTCATATTTGCATTTGGACACATGTATTTTAAGTGTTTGTTTCCTTCGTACAGTAGAACAAAAGTGTTGTTTGCATTTTCCCCACGATGCGGTCAGAGCTGCAGTTTGATTAACAACACATGGAAAATATGACTAACAATATTTAATATGTAACAAGTAACAACACACAGTGCGCACATAAGTGCGGTTTCTGCAAGGAATGCCATGATGAGTTTAACAACACTCGCAATGTGGATATCACCGCATGTATCCGGACCGGAGCATTTCAATTTTTTATGGACATATTTCATATACTCTAGAGCAGTGGTTCCCAAACCTGTCCTTAAGGACCCCCAGCACTGCACATTTTGTATGTCGCCCTTATCTGACACACCTACTTCAGGTCTTGCAGTCTCTACTAATGAGCTGATGAGTTGAATCAGGTGTGTTAGATGAGAGAGACATCCAAAATGTGCAGTGCTGGGGGTCCTCCAGGACAGGTTTGGAATCTCTGCTCTAGAGCTCCAAACATGAACCAGCACCGTGTATGAGAATATATTTTATCATGTCTTCTTCAAATGAAATATATGTGCAAATAAGGACACTGGTCTGATCATAAATGCGAATTATTCTGATACACAGAAGACAATGATGTAGACTGAAAATTTAAAGAAGAATGAACAAAAAAGTAACTATACCTTTATTCTTTCTGTGTGTGTTATTTTTTCAGAGATTATAGTGCTTGTAAATGTAATGAAAATACTATTATAGACCTTCCTAATTTTTCATATAGACCAATAGCTCTGCAAAGTTATAATGCTGATTTGTTGATATTTCTAGGAATAATTTATCATAATGTATTTGATTTGTTAATAGTCGTTAGTAGTCTCTAATGATAAGATTTTTGTCATGGGGTTATATTTCTAAAATACATCAAGATGCCCCCAACTGTATAATGAGTGTGTTGTAGGTCTGTGTTTGTTGTTGTCTCCCCTCTTCCCACCCTCTACACTCCAGCTTTTCCACAGCTTTTCCACTCCCAGTCCTTTTCAAATCTAAGGTGTGAACGGATTTTGGGGATCATGTTGTACCCTTTCCCCTAGACGGGGCGTAACATGAAATTGGGATCCCGGACGAGCCCCCAATTTCATGTTGCGCCCCGTCTAGGGGAAAGGGTGCAACATGAAAGACTCTGAGAAATTTAATGAAATTGAACAATGATAAATTTGACATTAAATTTGGGACTTATGATTCAGGAGCCGACTGGGCCAAAATAACAAACAACATTTCCTTGTTTTAAAACCTCTTTTCTAAACCCTAACCCAAAAGAAAAGAAAAATACAATAAACAAACCTAACTCCCTAACCAAAAAACAAAGATCAATTTACAATTTAAAAAAAAAAAAAAAAAAAAAAAAAAAGTGGCATCAGACTCCCTACTTTCCCAAAAAATTTGTATTTACAATATAGACAGACAGGCAACCAAAATTGAAAGGGCAATCCAAACTCAGCGTCAAAAACAGGCAAATGGGTCAAATATAACAAAGTTCCTCAAATACAAACAATCAAACAATACTCACAGTCTCTAATACTCTTAACACATTCAAACTCTCTTAACACACACAGATTCTGCAATATACAACCAAACACTCTGCTCAAAACAAAAGATCTCTCTCTGTAGAGGAAGTGATGACATGCTTTTTAAAGTACTGTGCACCAATCAGGACATGGCATCAGTCAGCCTGCAGGAACCAATCAGGATGAAGTTCCTAGACAGACACACACAGAGAGACACTCACAGAAAAACAGAAATGGAACAAAACACAACCATAGGGTCGTAACACGCATCCTAAAGGGAAAAAAAAAAAAAAAACGGTGCAAAACACTTGCAAGTTAGCAAAGTGTTAATAGTGTTAAATGTTATGTAATCTTAGGCTTTATAATTTGGTTATGTGTAAATGCCATGCTTTTTGACTGAGCACACAATAATAACAACATATAGTCAATCAGGGTAAATATAAAGGGTTATATAAAGGCTATAAAGGGTTAAATAAATGCAAGAAAGATATGTCCAATCACAATTCAGTATGCAAATGATGTCATCATTGCTTTCACTACATTTTGAATGAACAATTTATAAATGCAAGGCAGTGGGAGATTTTAATCTTAAACTTATTTATTTTTTTTTTTTTATCTGTTAGTTAATTACATTAAAATTCAAAGTTGTATGTGTTAACATTAGTTAGTGTACTGTGAACTAGCACGAATAAACAATGAACAATTATATTTTTAATAATTATATTAGTTCATATCAGTGGTTCTCAAAGTGGGGTCTATGAAATAATTTGCGATTATCGTATTTTCTGGACTATAAGTCACTTTTTTTTTTTTTTTTTTTAATCACCTAAACATGTTGTGACTTAAATAATGTATTTAACATCAAATAAGCAAAAAGTAGACATTTAAAGGTTATTATAGACCTATTTCTCATGCCTGTGCTACAAGTATTCGCTGTGTTTTGGTTCATTTTTGTGACGTGTTCCAGAAAAGTTCACGGAGACTTGGAAACCACGTCCTGTTAGTTTTCTTTATTTTAGGAAAGCAAATGTTTTGATGTTATTATGAATGTACACACAAATAGACCCAGTTTTGAATGATGTCTTACTCTTATCTGTATTTAAGTTTTTTTTCAGCTGCTATAAGGAAAAAAATCCAACTGATTGCGCCAGCGCCTCACGCTCGCACAACAACATATCAGTTTCTAGCATTTCTAACTAGATATCACAGCCCATTCATCATCAAACTAAAAATGCAGTCATCCAAACATAGAAAAAGTTATTCGGCTGAATTTAAATGGCCTGTTGTACAACCCGAATTCCAGGAAAGTTGGGACGTGTTTTTAAATTTGAATAAAATGAAAACTAAAAGACTTTCAAATCACATGAGCCAATATTTTATTCACAATAGAACATAGATAACATAACAAATGTTTAAACTGAGAAATTTTACACTTTTATCCTCTAAATGAACTCTTTTCAAATTTGATGCCTGCTACAGGTTTTAAAAAAGTTGGCACGGGGGCAACAAATGGCTGAAAAAGCAAGAAATTTTGAAAAGATTCAGCTGGGAGAACATCTAGCAACTAATTAAGTTAATTGATATCAGGTCTGTAACATGATTAGCTATAAAAGGGATGTCTTAGAGAGGCAGAGTCTCTCAGAAGTAAAGATAGGCAGAGCTGTGAGTGTGTAAAAAGATTGTGGAATACTTTAAAAACAATGTTCCTTAACGTCAAATTGCAAAGGCTTTGCAAATCTCATCATCTACAGTGCATAACATCATCAAAAGATTCAGAGAAACTGGAGAAATCTCTGTGCGTAAGGGACAAGGCCGAAGACCTTTATTGGATGCCCATGGTCTTCGGGCCCTCAGACGACACTGCATCACTCATCGGCATGATTGTGTCAATGACATTACTAAATGGGCCCAGGAATACTTCCAGAAACCATTGTGAGTAAACACAATCTGTCGTGCCATCTGCAGATGCCAACTAAAGCTCTATCATGCAAAAAGGAAGCCATATGTGAACATGGTCCAGAAGCGCTGTCGTGTCCTGTGGGCCAAGGCTCATTTAAAATGGACTGTTTCAAAGTGGAAATGGTTCTATGGTCAGACGAGTCCAAATTTGACATTCTTGTTGGAAATCACAGATGCCGTGTCCTCCGGGCTAAAGAGGAAGGAGACCTTCCAGCGTGTTATCAGCGTTCAGTTCAAAAGCCAGCATCTCTGATGGTATGGGGGTGCATAAGTGCATACGGTATGGGCAGCTTGCATGTTTTGGAAGGCACTTTGAATGCTGAAAGGTATATAAAGGTTTCCAGACGACGTCTATTTCAGGGAAGGCCTTGTGTATTTCAGCAGGACAATGCAAAACCTCATACTGCAGCTATTACAACAGCATGGCTTCATCATAGAAGAGTCCAGGTGCTGAATTGGCCTGCCTGCAGTCCAGGTTTTTCACCTATAGAGAACATTTGGCGCATCATTAAATTCAAAATACGTCAAAGACGACCAGGAACTCTTCAGCAGCTGGAAACCTATATCAGGCAAGAATGAGACCAAATTTCAACACCAAAACTCCAGAAACTCATAACCTCGGTGCCCAGACGTCTTTAAACTGTTTTGAAAAGAAGAGGAGACGCTACACCATGGTAAACATGCCCCCGTCCCAACTATTTTGAGACCTGTAGCAGGAATCAAATTTGAAATCAGCTCATTTTGTGCATAAAATTGCAAAATTTCTCAGTTTAATCATTTATGTTATCTATGTTCTATTGTGAATAAAATATTGGCTCATGTGATTTGAAAGTCTTTTAGTTTTCATTTTATTTAAATTTAAAAAACGTCCCAACTTTTCTGGAATTTGGGTTGTATATGTAGGCTGTGCCGGTCAGCGTGACCACTGCCCTACAGTCGCACTGTTATTCTAAACACATTTTTGCACATAAGGATGCTGTTTTACGTAGATATTGGGGCATGACTGAAGTACATAGCCTTGCTTACATAATAAATAATATTTTAGCATCCAAATACATGCTAATATGGAAATATTTGGCCCAATGAGAGAGGAGCCCAATGACAGTTTCAGTTTCGCTTTAAATAAATTTTAGGCTGTAAAATGAATGTTGTATGTAATGAATGCCACTATTATTTGTTTTGTTCTGAATACCATTAAATTTCAAGGACTGGTGTTGAATGAGGGGAAATGTATGTAAACAATTTATGTAAATGTATTAAAATGTATGCAAACGTCATTTTATTTAATGATATTTTACATTATTTTTGAATGTAATAATAAAATGGGACCGATACCTCGACATTTGTTTGACTTGGTGCGACTACTCAGGTGCAACTTATTTTCCGGAAAATGCTGTATTATTGAAAAGTGCATATTTACAGATGGGGACCATTTGTGCCAATAAAACAAGCATAATGTGTTCATTACTCCCACCCACATTAACTTTGGGTTTAATCACTGTCATAATTATGGGGGTCCTTGGAAAATGTTCCTAAAAGGGGTCCCTGGCCCCAAAAAGTTTGAGAACATCTGAGCTGATGCACTAACTGATATTAACAAATGAAACCTTATTGTGAAATGTTAACCTTAAATTTAATAAAATTTGCTGTATTGCTGCGTATTAATTTAATTATTGCATTTAATGTAATTTATTAAACCTAATACAAATATTTAACCAGAAAATGGTTAAATATTTAACCAGAAAACCAGAAAATATTTATTGTTGTATTGCAAGAACTCAAATCATGTCACTCAAGACAGTCCCTCAGGTGATCCTTTAATTTAGATCATCTTGCAATAGTTTTGTTGCAAATGTATTGCTGCCAAGAGCCCAAATCTGTAAAAAATGCTTAGCAATTATGGGATAATGTGCAGTCTTTAATGCAAAATAAAACCTGACATGGCAATCAGGATCTTGTATAATCTTGAAAGCTTTTATCTTGCGAAAATGACTTGCTGACTGTACATTATCCTACTTATTTCATAGCTACTTGGCTAAATACATAAATACACGGACAAAAAATATTGATTTGAGTTGAAGTTATTTTGTGTTACTTGTAGACAACTTCTAGATTAGCTAAAAACTTTCACTAAGAAAATAGCCCACTATAACATAAAAAACAATCAGCCTATCTCTCCTGCTGGATTGTGTGTGCAGATCTTCACGGTGCAGCTAAGCTTGGGGAACCAGGTATGGGAGTCAGAAGGCAGCAGCATCAAAAAGGCCCAGCACTCCACAGCTACCATGGCCCTGACAGAGAGCAGTCTCCCCCGACCTCCTCCCCGCTCCCCTAAAGCCGACAGCAACAGCAACCCAGGTACCAATATCCCTCGGGGGCATTATAACTGACCATAATATGCTGTAAAGTAGAGCAGCGTTCTTCATGGGGATCCAGGGTGGTATTGTAGGTAAACCATTTGAAAGTGTTTATCTGCTATATCAAATAAAATCAAAATAAATAAAAAATAAAATAAATAATTGTAAAAATATATATTTTAAGCAATTATTATATTTTTCAATTTTGTACAATATGAAACGGGGTCACTGATCCATCTTTTTCCTTTTTGCAGGCAGCATCACTCCTACCGTGGAGTTGAATGGCTTAGCCATGAAGCGAGGGGAGCCAGCTATATATAGACCCCTGGACCCCAAACCCATTCCCAACTACAGAGCCAATTACAACTTTAGAGGAATGTTCAACCAGAGGTACGTGTTTTAGCCTAAGGTTTTTATTAGGAGATCAATGTCTCTGAAGCAGAACTGTTATTGTCATGTAGTTTCTAGCAGTTTCAGTCTCTGGTAGATGTATTATTTGTCTTTACTGCCATCTAGTGGTGTCATACTCGTATTAGGTCAAACATAAAATACACAGTGTATTTAAAGGGTTAGTTCACCCAAAAATGAAAATTATGTCATTAATTACTCACCCTCATGTCGTTCCACACCTGTAAGACCTTCGTTCATCTTTGGAACACAAATTAAGCTATTTTTGATAAAATCCGATGGCTCAGTGAGGCCTCCATAGACAGCAAGATAATTAACACTTCCAGATGCCCAGAAAGGTACTAAAAACATATTTAAAACAGTTAATGTGACTACAGTGGTTCAACTTTATTATTATAAAGCAACGTGAATACTTTTTGTGCACCAAAAAATAACAAAATAGCGACTTTATTCCACAATATCTAGTGATGGGCGATTTCAAAACACTGCTTCATGAAGCTTCGAAGCTTTACAAATCATTTGTTTCGAATCAGTGGTTCAGAGCTCCAAAATCACGTGATTTCAGTAAACGAGGCTTCGTTACGTCATAAGTGTTTTGAAACTTCAGTAGTTCACGTGACTCTGGCAGTTTGATACACGCTCCGAACCACTGATTCGAAACAAATGATTCGTAAAGCTTCGAAGCTTCATGAAGCAGTGTTTTGAAATCGCCCATCACTAGATATTGTTGAATAAAGTCACTATTTTGTTATTTTTGGTGCACAAAAAGTATTCGAGTCGCTTTATAATATTAAGGTTGAACCACTGTAGTCACGTGAACTGTTTTAAATATGTTTTTAGTACCTTTCTGGGCATTGAAAAAGGGAGTGTTATTGCTGGCGATGCAGGCCTCACTGAGCCATCAGATTTTATCAAAAATATCTTAATTTGTGTTCCGAAGATGAACGAAGGTCTTACGGATGTGGAACGACATGAGGGTTGGTAATTAATGGCAGAATTTTCATTTTTGGGTGAACTAACTCTTTAAGTGAACTCAGATTAGCTGTCCAGATAGGGTCAACTAGGGTCTGATTTTAGAGATTGACCACTGTATTCAACATTTTAAAGATTAAGATGTCTGGTGTGATTTTTGTACTAAGCTTTCAATGTTGGTCAAAAGAACAACGTTTGGGAAGGTAAATAGAATTTCTGCTTATTACCATTAGGTGGCAGTATTGCCCTTTTTTTCTTGTGTAAGAGGACTTTGACTGCACTACCCATGTTTTACATTAGACATCAAGAAGAAACCCAGCACACTAACAGAAATATAAAAGTAAACACAACTGTCCTTAATATCAATGAAATGTATTAATATTGCCATATGTTTGGATGATGCTGTGTTGAAAAAACTGACTTGTCGTCATAATCTTCATGTCTTGTTTGAAATGTTTGGTTTCTAAATATCTTTTGAATTGTGATTTGGTTTCATGCTCTTAACAGACAATGATTTACAGCACACACACACATTGTGGTTGGCACAGATTGCACGTGAACTCATATTTATTGTAGTCTGGGTCATATTTTCTTGTACCTTTACTTTCGTTCATGGTTTTTGAGGATGAGGGCTTGTCACACAACCTGCCCATGTTGGCATCTGCCCTATTTGAATTGTGCTGCAGAAAATCTAATTAGATACTTAAATGCTATTTAATTCTAGTGATATTTTTCAAGATTCACTATACTTTTATTTAGCTTTAGTGAAAATTTAGGTCCACACAACAACTTTGGAAAAACATCTAATTTATGCTTATGCAAACTTTGAGTCGCTATTTGTTGGCCAGGTTTATTCCAGCTGAACTGGCAAGAATGAAAAGAAACACGCCGACACTGACGTATTCATCAGCTAAAAGGCATGAACAGCGAGAAGCAACGTTGACACTAATCGGAAAACTACACTACATTACAAGGAGCACATTACACCTTAATCCTGTTGTCATTTGAAGCTTTTATTTAGACATTTGCTTTCGATTGAAGCTCAATGGACACTGTGAGAACAAAGGCGAGGTGAGAAACCTGAGTCTTGTAATGCTAAGATCTCAACCTGATATCAAAAAGTGTTAAAGGGCCTGCGTGTAGTGATTTTATGGAAAAAAATGTATATATGTTTCTTCACTGCACATCTAGAATTTCTGTGATGTAGTCTTTGAAATAGTAATACAACAAGGAGCCAAAGTAAATCGGATCCTCCATGTGATTACGTCATTTTGGTGCGGAGCCTGGCCGGAGACCACCGTGAGGGACTGTTGTAGATCTTAACGGTGTTGCAAATGTATTCTACCCTTGAGTCTTCTGCCCTCTTCTCAATCAACACAGATCCTCTTAGAGGTGTCACAAGCCTCGTATAATTAAAACACAGATTCACTTATTCACAGCTCTCTAATTGATGGTTTTATTAGAATATTGATGTTGTGTCTGTACTGTTCATTATGGAGAAGAATAATTGCAAGGCTGTAGTGAATTGAGGGATTATGAGACTGAGAGTATTGGCAGATATATATGAATATGTATGAATATCAGGAAGGATATTGATTAACAAAAATATATTTTGAATTATGAATTGATACTTAAAGAGGACCTACTATGCCCCTTTTCACAAGATGTAATATATAAGTCTCTGTTGTCCCAAGAATATGTCTGTGAAGTTTCAGCTCAAAATACTCCACAGATCATTTATTATATATCAAATTTGCCCCTATTTGGGTGTGAGCAAAAACGTGTTGTTTTTGTGTGTGTCCCTTTTAAATGCAAATGAGCTGCTGCTCCCAGCCCCCTTTCCAGAAAAGGGCGGAGCTTTAACAGCTCGCGCTTTGGTTGCTCAACAACAACAAAGTTGGAGAATCTCACTCAGTCAAAATGATGATTGTCAATAACTGTGTTCAGCCTTACATTGTTTAAACCGCAGTCGGACACTGATGGAGAGACTCAGGAAGAAGTTACAGCTTTTAGAATGCAACTGGATGTATCTGAATGGTTATTGGATAAATTTACGTAGTTGCTGTGGAGTTGATTCAACTCAACGACTAGCATGTGCCGTCATGTTAATCTTTTGTGCAAATCCGGCATTGAATTGACCCTCGTTTGTGAAGCAGTCTGGCGTAAAATGACGGCATGGCAACAACACTCTACTACAACAACTCTCCCTCTTCTCTAAAGCAGCCCAACATGGACTCACCCCCTTTTGTTGTGTGTTCCCAGGGACAGGGTTTATGTTAATTTTGGGGTTTGTGATGTCACCAACCCGAGAAGAAGCTTGTTGTAGTCCTTAAAAATATATTTCTTTTAAAGAAAATATCCCTCTTTGCATTGAACTTTGAGCGTCGTAACTTTGCAGATGTTGTTTACGCTCAAACAGCAACATTACACACTAACTAAAGTTACAAATGTGAAGTCATAATCAAGGACCCCCTTAAAGGGGTCATATCATGAGAATTTTTTTGAGATATATAATAACAGTCTGAATTCTGAAAATCAGATTAAGCTTGTTTTGTGCTTCTGAAACTTTGTTAGACAGCTGAATATATTTGAGTGCGGTGAGTTAATAAGGAGGAAGTGGGAAAAACCCATCAAACATTGTGCTGTTCTTAGTTTAGTGTAGCACCTAAAGCTCTGCATATCCCTCTGAACATTCCCAGTGTTAAAATCAAGTGACTGAATTTTATTTTCAAGATTTTTCTGAAAAAAAAAAACTTTTTTTTTTTATTAATTTAAATAAAAGAAACTTTACTAACATTATGAATATGAACCGTGATACATTTTTTTACGATTCTTTGATGAACTGAAAGTTCAAAATAGCATTTATGTGAATTAGAAATATTTTGTAACATTAAAAATGTCTTTTGAATGGTAGTGTATACTTGGACAGAAAGATGAAGAATGTACCTCGGTTATACCTTTGCATGTACATGTATTTACTGATATCCACTCATTACAATCCTGGCTAACTGAGTCTGAGTTGTATTAACTTCTTGTTCATATCCTATCTCAGTCCATTGAGACTGCAGTGATGCAGATTAACAAAAGCATCTTTTCTGAGAAACAAATCATGTACCCAAGAGTTTACAGTGGAGCTGTAAACTCCTCATTATCCCAGCTTAGTTGGACTCGGACCAAATTTACACTCTCATCCTGGCTCAGCTTATGTGTGGATGTGAGTAGGAATTAAGCTGCAGTCAGGTAGCATCACACAGTTACCTCATTTATACAGGCCTTTGCTCTTTGTGAGTAACATCAGGCTTTGTGTTCCTAACAACATTCTGTATTCATCTGCCTTGGGGAGCGCCTGCATTCTTTTAGAGTCGAAATTTGGATGGGTCTTTTCCGGGACGACTTCACCTTCTCTCATTTGGGCATGACAGTAATGTTGTGTCGGTGCTTACCTGTTACAATAATGAGGATAATTACTGTCGAGCCTCTCCAGTGATATTTCCTGGTCTGATATTGAGCTGTGGCTGCAAATGCTGGAAGCTCAGTGGAAGAGAGTTTGTTAGCCGAGACGGCGTAGTGGAGGTGGAAATGCGTCACTGTCTAGGCCAAATCAGCACCTTGGTTTGTTTTGATTGCAATAAAGATAACATGACTGTGAGGTAGGGTTGGCTCAATACCAGATTTTGCCTTTATTCTGGTACCTCAGTATCCGTACTAAATATTCCTCCATGCAAAAAGATGATAGGCCGCTAAATATGCGTTATAGGTTTGCATGTCATTTAAGTGTAATGTTTACTCATAGGCTAATTGAAATATACCATATTTTTATCAGGTAAGGTCAAAGGATGAATAGTGTAAAATATTTATTTAGAAAAATATCATCATAAGGTTTGTGCCTCAGCATATTTTTAATTTGTATTTCCAAATTGTAATATTCTACAAATATTTCAGAATACAAAAATATCATAGGCTATCTGAGCAAGAAAATATTTCCATTTTCTCACCCTCAAGCCATCTTAGGTGTATATGATTTTCTTCTTTCTGATGAACATAATCAGTTATATTAATAAATATCCTGACACATCCAAGCTTTATAATGGCAGTGAACGGGACCAACGAGTATGAAGCTCAAAAAATGAAGTATGAAGCTTTTTTCATAAGTTGAATACGGAAGGCGGTCTGGCGGAAGCTAGATATTTTACTAACCCTAACTTGTTAAATATGTTTATTTTTCTTACACAAACGCATCACTTAGCTTCAAAAGGCCTTTATTAACCCCCTCGGAGCCTTGTGGAGTACATTTATGATGGATGGATGCACTTTCTTGAGCTTCATACTCATTGGTCCCGTTCACTGCCATTATAAAGCTTGGATGAGTCAGGATATTTATTAATATAACTCCGACTGTGTTCATCAGAAAGAAGAAAGTCATATACATCTAGGATGGCTTGAGGGTGAGTAAAGCTTGGGATAATTTTCATTTTAAAGTGAACTAATCCTTTAACTTACTTGCTGAAAGGGAAACATTTGAGTATGAATAATGGCACAGATACAGTGTCAGCTCGACAGGGAGTTCTTCAGGGTTCAGTGTTGGGCCCAATTCTGTTTAGCATATATGCTTCCACTTGGGCAGATTAATAGGATGTATGGCCTTGGGTATCACTGTTATACTGATGATACTCAAATTTACATTACCACTAGCCTTGATGTCAGCTGCACGTAGCTGTTTTGAGTGAGTGTCTAGAAGAAATCAGAATTTGGTTGCAGCATAATTTCCTGAAACTGAATTCCTCCAAAACTGAGCTTATGCTGATTCGTACGATGGCGGCTACTCGGAAGGTTGATCACATTGGTTGGGTTGTCAATTACAACATGCTTCCCACTTCACAGGTATTGAATTTGTGTGTCATCTTTGATCATCAACTAACATTTGGTGCAAAACATATTTCAAAAATCCTGTCATCTCAGGAATTTTGCCCGACTTAGAACTTTTCACTGATGCAGAAAGACACATACATGCCTTCATTACATCCTGGTTGGACTATTGTAATGCCCTGTTCTCTGGCCTTCCAGCAAAATCTTTGAATAGGCTTCAGTATATTCAAAACTCTGCTACTCATGTTCTCATCCATACTTCTCCACACGAACACATTACATTGCAGCTTTCAAATGCACTGACTTCCTGTTCACTCTAGAATTTATTTTAAAAATTCTCTTTTTAGTGTACAAAGCATTACATGGGATGGCACCAGTGCATCTTTGTGATCAAATTTAATCCATATACTCTGCCACAGTCTCTCTGTTCTGCTAACACTTTTTCTGTTCATCAGCCTTCATGTAAACTTATGACCATGGGAGAAAGAGCCTTTTCATTCAAAGCCCCCAAGTTATGGAATGCTCTCCAACTCTCCAATGCTCTCCAATTCTGGAACATTTTAAAAAGTTAAGACACAATTATCTACCATCCAATAATCACAACAAGCTTTGTGCTTGTTCCTTTTGACATGAAATAAAGTCTTAGCTATCAGATTCTGTCGATTTTATGACAATTCTCAAACGGTGAATGTGGTTTTGACACTCTAATGTGGCATATCACGGTTTTGACTGGGTTTGAAGTTTGCTAAACTTCAAAATGTACTTTTTTTTTCTTTCTACCGTATACCACACAACCCTACACTGAAAAGCAGAGATTGAGAAATAAATATTATCTAGAAACCCATTTCTTGCTCTTGGGGCCAGTTGTTCAAAAGTAATCTGATCGGATTTCTGCTATTGGATTGGATCAAATCTTGAAAATGGGTTGTTCAAAAGGAAAAAAAGGATTCTGAAATCAGACTAGATCACAAAATCCAATCTTGGTTTTGATCTGGATAAAATCATCAGTTTGTGTTGTTCAAAACTTTTTAGTAAGATTGGGATACCTTTGATCCAAAAAATCTGGATTATACTTTTCCCATCAGAAGGGTGGATTTCAGGAACAAAAATGTAATAAAACTTTAAAACTGGTCAAAAAAATACAACATTTTTATCATGTAATATACATAAACGCAAATTTTTTTATTTTGCTCTTGATTAGTTTAACTGTTAAAGTAATAAATTAGAAGTAGACATTAGGCTACATATTTAGCCTTTCGGTAACCTACTGTAAAGTGAAAAAGATTTTGGTACCATAAAATAATCCCCAAACAACTGTAAATATCAATCAAAAATATTATATTTATATTTTATATAAATATTATATTTTTTTTTTTCCCATCGCATATTCATTCTATCACCATGTCCCTTCAGGGGCTCCGTAGAGCACTAGTAATCCAGATTTGGCAATCTGAAAAAGTGTGTATCTGGATCAGGGTGAACCAATGCAATTTTGCTTTGAAATACCGGCACACAAGTAAGATGGATAACCTGATCTTGGATGGCAAAACATTTCCAAATCCAGATGAAGATGACTTTCAGAATGAGATCTGTCCTTCATTACTCACAGTTGTTTCGTTTTTAGTAGGTTGATTTTATTACCTTTTTTTGGGCACCTGTTTTAGATCCTCTGAATATACTGGGAAATCAAATGATGATTTATGTTTGTGGCATTGCTGTTGGTAAGATAAGATGGTAAAAGAACGGTGCTTTTCACTCAACACCTACTCCCTCAACCATGAGCAAAACACACTGGCTTACAAAGAAATACATTGTTTAGTCAATACACTATCTTTCCTGATTGCATTATTTCAGTTTCTCATCAAAATTCATTTTGGTGAAGGGGAAATGTTTGTTCAGTGGAAGTGATCTTCTGAGTCATATTTTAGGAATCATGTCTGCCACTGTCAAGCATTCCACAGATAAAGCTGGTGACCATGACTGGCTTTAAGATAGTCACGCATAAATGGACTCTTTTGCCCAAAACAGAGGAAGAAGAGTCAGATGTTTGCAGGGTTATAATAGTAAACTAAAACTGAAACTAAAAGCATTCATTCAAATTTCTAAAACTAAAGCTAAAATAAAAAATAATAAAAATATATAGACTTATTAAAAAACTATTAAACTGACAAAAACACAACAGTAGTTGTGTGTTTACTAAAACTTTAATGAAAATGAAAATGGCAAATATAAAAACTGATTCAAAATATCAATAAAAACTATAATAGTATCTCAATTATACTAAAATAACACTGGCTGGTTACAGGCAAGGGATGCAAATGTTATTTGCATAATGAAATTTGCAGAAGAAATCTTCAGACCTCACAGGAATTCATTTAGGTATCATTTTAAACACTCTTTACCAAAGTGTGTTTAGTGAATTACTGTCTGCATATTTCCATTTTTTTTTTTTTTTTTTAATTTAACACTTTAGATGCCAAGCCAGACACATGGCGTTAACCCTGTATTGCCAAATGGCAACATAGTGCTTTTTTCACTTATTCGCCGTTCAGAAAAAAATGGCAACAAATTGCTGGAATTAAAAGGGCTGTTTTTAAATAATTATTTTTTTAAAAATTAATAAAATTCAGTTTTTAAGCCAGAAGACATTTGTTGTTCTCTCCAAGAAGGCAGACATGCATTGAAGTGAGCTTCATATTATGCCATTAAACAAATTTCTGAACATTTTGTCTGTATCAGGATTTTTTATTTTATTTTTGGTAGTTTTTTTATTTAAAAAAAAGTTTTTTTTTTTTTGTTTTTTTTTTAAAAACATTTTTCTACCATAAATTGACAAAATACAATATTTTTATTTTGTTACAATGAGATTTTTTTTTTTATAGATTGATATCAAGTATTATTTATTTATTTATTTGAAAGTGTAATACATTTTCAGTTTTATGTGATTTAAGGACTCTGGAATTCTGAAAAGAATTAAATTAATCATACTTTTTAATGTTTTTAATTTAGAGTTACAGATGTATTAATTCATAGAAGAAGCATGATTTTAATTAGAATACAAATTGATAACTTTAAAGAAATACATAAATATACAGACTATGCACTACCTTTTAAAAGTTTAATAATAATAATAATAATAATAATAATTTGTTACAGTTATATAGCGCTTTTCTGGGTACTCAAAGCGCTTTACATATGGAAGGGGGAATCTCCTCAACCACCACCACTGTGCAGCATCCGCCTGGATAATGCGACGGCAGCCATATTGCGCCAGAATGCCCACCACACACCAGCTTATTGGTGTAGAGGAGACAGAGTGATGAAGCCAATCAGTATATAGGGATGATTAGGAGGCCATGATGGATAGAGGCCAATGGGCAAATTTGGCCAGGATGCTGGGGTTACACCCCTACTCTTTAGACCATTTAGGGCTAATAAGATTTTTTTAAAAAGAAGTTAATACGTTTATTCAGCAAGGATGGATTAAATTGATCAAAAGTGACAGTAAAGACATAATGTTACAAAATATTTCTATTTCAAATGAATTTTCTGCATTTGAACTTTCTATTCATCAAAGAATAGAAAAAATATATCACGGTATCAACCTTTATTGTTGTAATATATCAATTGTAATAATATTTTACAGTTTTACTGCTGTCTTGGTGAGCTTAAGAGACTTCTTTCAAAAACATTTAAAAAAAAAAAAAAAAAAATCTAATCAAACATCTACTTGATAATACTCCCTGAGCAGAAACCTTAGCTTTGCCTGGAGTGCATCAACCCAGACATAGCCCAGCCATTGAACTTACAAGGGACACAGAGCTGAAAACTAGGCCAGCAATAGCAGTGAACTTCCAATTAAATTCTGTGTGATGTCACACTAATAATCAAGTCATTGCACACAGAAGTATTTATTAACCAGTAGCCAGGACTATAATCTTATAAAGGCCTACCAAACAGCACTTTGGAGAATCCATAAAGCATTCCAGCAATATGATGTCTGTGTCCAGACGTACATCCAGGAGGCTGCCAGAATCCACAGTTCATAAACAATTTAATAAAAGTGCTGTTATTAGGGTTCTGTACTTCCTCTCATAAGCAGCTGCCAGAATAATCACTTATTTACCCAATATCAGTATCAAATGGAGAAATGACCCCAGCCCTTGCTTCTGTTTGAGGGCTTCAGGCAGAAAATTGTGTCAGCAGAGTAAATTGCCAGTAACTCGTAAAGCAAAGGTTTATGTGCAGCTCTTGGGTTACTGTGGAACTGTGCATGATTCTGGAACTTTAAAAAAACTGGAACTGATTTTAACTTATTGTGTTTTCAATGACCTTGTGGATAACTTATTTTATTTTTAATGGTTCTTTCTTACTTTTTATGAAGAAAAAAAAAAATCAATTTCGACACTGAAATGTTTGGGTGTTGCTATGTGGTTGATAAGATCATCTGATATTTTTTTTTTTTTTTTTTTTTTTGCATTTGGTGTTCTGAGTGTTTACTGGCCCGAATCAAATGAGTCTTTATGATATTTTGATCTCCATATATGATAGTAAATGTACATCTGGGATTTTGCCCATTTTATCATCTGCCAGGAACAAATCATGTCTAAATAAATACAAAATAATAACCTAGCAAGTGAATTGAGGCATCACAACATTATAAAGTACAGTACAAAATAAATGGATGTTTATTTTGAGTTGTAACAGTTATTGGGCCCTATTTTAACGATCTAAGCACATGGTCTAAAGCGCACGGCGCAAGTGCACTTAGGGCGTGTCCAAATCTACTTTTGCTAGTTTAACGATTGGAAAAATAGTCAGCGAGCCCGGTGCATGGTCTAAAAGGGTTGACCCTATTCTCTTAATGAGTAATGGGTGTGTTTTGGGCGTAACATGCAATAAACCAATCAGAGTCTTATCTCACATTCCCTTTAAAAGCCATTTGCGCTTGCGCCATGGCGGATTCGCTATTTACATGGCAGAATTTGCAAGTGGAAAAACCGAACGCTTCTCTAGCGAGGAAGCAGACCATCTACGGGAAAAGCCAGTTTCCACTAAAGCATTTTTATCATTATGCACACAATAATAATCTTTTACATCATAATCCTTTTATTTTTAATATTTGGCATGTTTGTGTGCTGCTGCGCGGTCCTGTGTGTTTGTAATAAGCAGAGTGTACGCGCGTTGTGCACCCGCCTAAAGGTACATATATGGCGTTTAAATAGTCTCAAATCTCGCACACATAAAACAAGACGCGCGCACATGATATGAGTGCACAGAACAGTATCCGCACGTGGAAAATTATCCTCGCGAGGGAGCATTTCTGCACCGCGAGCGCACAGAACCGTATCCGCATGCAAAAATGCGCTCTCGCGAGAACGGCGCTGCGTAGCGCTCGCTTGACCCTCTCAACGCCCTCTCCACTGCTTAACCCCTGCTCGCTCGTCAAGTTGACTTTTGAGACTGGAGGCGGGGATCAAATGTCAGCAATTCCCATAGCGCACAGAGACAAGTGATTATGATGAGATTATCCCAGTGTTTAACCAGAAGCCCCGTCGTCTTATATCGTCTTCTAATAATGCAGAAGGACATGCAAAGGTAAGTACGAACATTTATAGTGTATAGTTATAGTTAAAAGATTCTAAACATTACTTCATATTGTCGCTGTAATGCAGAGACCTTGTATCTTCAAATTTCGTCATTTTAATTTATTTATCTTTTCATAAATAATTACTATTGGTCATCCTGTACGTCTCTCTGTAGGTTTTTAAATATTTAACCAATGAAAAATATTAAAAAGAGCTTGTGACTAAACCTCGTAACTCTATTGGCTCTTCAAACTGTCAGTCAAACCTCATAACTCCCTCTATCGTGAATGAAGTGCCGCACGCTGTTTGGAGAAAGATCTCTGCTTGTTTACAATATTACGGTAAATAAAAAACTGTTTGTTTGAATAAGTACAGCATTTTCCTTACTCAAGAAACACTATATATAAAAACTTATGTTTGAGGAGCAGAGAAGAGTGTCTTAGTGTAGCATTTGTCACCGAGTAGCCTCTTAAATAGCCGGTGTGTACTTCATCTTTAATAACATGAGATTTTGGCCAAATGTCAGAAAAGAAAAAGAAAAAAAAAAAACTAAGTGCCCGCATAGCCACTGTAAGCTTTATAACTGTAAGTTGATAAACGTAATGCACTTACTGCCTTAGATGCGGCTGTTAATGACGGACAAAGCATGAATCTCTGAAGTGTCTGACCATATATAAATTCATTCATTAATGCTGCGTTTTTTCCCTGAAAATTTGGCATGCAGTTTTCATACTCGTTACGATTATACGATTTGCCCACCCTGTTTATGAAGGCCCACCCAGAGCGGCTCTGGGCCCACCCATTTGAACGTTTCTGGCCTCGCCCCTGGCTCATTGTGTGCTGTAATACTACCGAAAAAATAATGATCCCAAAACTTATTATCCATACAGAATTCTCAGATAGCCAGACAGCAATCTTTTATGAAAATCATTTAGCAATCATTTATTGATGTCTGACGCCGTGAGGACGGATAGTGTACGGCGTGGTGTTTTTAAAAATATCGGCTTAAATGTGTGATATGAATAAATAATGGTCAAAAACGGATTTATAGTATTCTAAATTGATTCTCAATCATTGAAATGACTATAGACTATTTCTAATGTTTCATGTTTATTACCTGCATTATATTGTAATGCAAATATGTATTGGTGTTGCCATGTTGTTTATACATAATTAATTATTGAATAAAAAAACAAAAAAACTATTCCTAAGGTCATGACTTAACAAGCGATATATGTTGAAAATGACCAATCACAGGAGCGGACGGAGACATCTGACATTTGATCCCCGCCTCCAGTCTCAAAAGTCAAGCAGGGGTTGAGCAGTTGAGAGGGTGTAGAGAGGATCGAGCGAGCGCTACTCAGCGCCGTTCTCGTGAGAGCGCATTTTTGCACGCGGATACTGTTCTGTGCGCTCGCGGTGCAGAAATGCTCCCTCGCGAGGATGGTTTTCCACGCGCGGATACTGTTCTGTGCGCTTATTTCATGTGCGTGAGATTTGAGACTATTTAAACGCCATATACATATTACTAATGCGCTCTTTAAATAACAAAAAATAAATAAATAAATACTGTGCCACTGACTTTAGACCAGGTTTTTGTTGGTCAGTGGCGCAGTCCATTTCAGTTGCCTCTAAATAGCAACATGCCAACAATGCACCTGAACACAAGTCATTTTCAGACTAGGACGCCTATAGGCGCACAAATGGGCGCAAATGCATTTGCTATTTAAACAACGTGGCGCAGGACGTGAAAATGATAACTGCGTCAGGCTGAAACTAGCAAAAAACACTTGCGTCGCGCCTGTAGGTGTATGATAGGGCCCTTAGTTTCGCTTTTCCTTTTTGAATGACAAATGTAGTTACTTTTTTAGGGAGTAACGCCATTGTCCCTATCATACACCTGGCGAAATGTGGCAAAATTTTTGCTAGTTTCAGCCTGACGCAGTTAACATTTTCACGTCCTGCGCCGCGTTGTTTAAATAGCAAATGCATTTGCACCCATTTGTGAGCCCGTGGGGTGCTGGTCTGAAAACGAGGTGTGTTCACGACGAGTGCTATTTTGAGGCGGGTGTATAATAGGGCCCATTAAATTATTAGTGTATTCAAATAAGCATGAACAATTAAATATCCAATACTGACAATATCAATAAATTAAATGTCTAGTATTGACAAGTGTTATTTTTGTATTATGTACTATTATAGTTTTTACTAATATTTTGAATAAGCTTTTATTTTTATATTTTCATTTTAATTTCATTTCATTTTATTAAGTAATTTTTGTAATTAGATTTTTTTGTTAATATAACTATTTTGGTTTAATTTATTTTTATTTCAGTTTTAGTTTTTATTTATTTCCAGTAATGTTAATGCTTAAAACAACAACAACAAAAACTATATATTGAGCTTCGCTGTGTCTTTTGAACCTCTTTTTCTTAGCATGTTTGCAGTCAACTGTAACCCAGCTGCAGAGCTGCTCCACGTAATGGATCTCCCAGGTCAAATGAGGTCTTTTTGTGTGAGCTGGAGCAGTGTCAGGCTAGCTCATTGTTCTGGAGGTCTCTTGCTCAGCCCAGCTGTTGAAGTCCAGCCTCATACTTGTGGTTTGTTAGCATGAATCACTCCAAAACTCACATTTGTATTAAAAGGCAGGACCAGCAACTCCTTCGTAGATTCAGTGGTTCCTTTTCCGCTCTTATCTTGTTCCGTTCCGAGGGGTGTCAGAGCACATGACTTCCTGTAAATGACGAGGTGAGGGGTGTTTGTTGGAAATGTGTGTTTTGGAGTACTCAGCGGCGGCCCTCCCTGTTGTTGCACAAGTCATGTGCCTCCCTTCACACAGAGGAGGAGTTGCTATGAAATGCTTTTTTTTTTTTTTTTTTTTTTTTTTTTTTTGATGGTGGCATTGTTTTGTTTGGGCGAGTCATTAATGCTTTTGTGGCTTGCAGTCAGGGGACAGCTGCTTGTATTTGAGTCATACAGTGTGTTTCTTTTCTGTATTTGGCTCCAGGTGCTTGCTGCTTACAGAGCCACACAGGTGTGTCTCACATGGGGTCTGTTTTGGTGTCTGTCCTTCTTTATAGTTTGATCTGTCATGGCAACCATCCAGCATGTACAGTAAAGCAAATCGGTATCGCGCCAATTAGCATTCTTTAACTGATCGGTATCAGCTATCATAAGCCCGAGCCTTTATTTTACGTCCGCTATCACGCAGGATGTTTTTTCCGCAAACAAAGCACTCGTGTTGCTTCATAAATTTGAGGTTAAACCACTGTAGTTACATGGATTACTTTAATGATGTCTTTACTACCTTTCTGGGGCTTGAAAGTGGTAGTTGCATAGACTGTCAATGGAGGGACAGAAGGCTTTCAGATTTCATTAAAAAGGCCTTCATTTGTGTTCCAAAGACGAACGAATGTCTTACGGGTTTGGAACGAGATGAGGGTGAGTAATTAATGACATAATTTTCATTTTTGGGTGAACTAACCCTTTAAATAATTTTCATAAATTAAACATAACAGTACTGTAAACTAAAAACTAGGGAGGTTTTAGGTTTTTGTCTGTTAGTCGTAGAGACACCAAACTTGGTCTGAAATCCCCACCGACTACTCAGGCAGCTAGACACACATCCATTTGACACTAGGTGGCGCTATAATAGCATCATTAATATTTGAACACGCAGGGCGTTTACAGCGATTTTGACCAAATCAGCCATTTATATAAAGGGGAATGAGAGATGACACAGCCATTGTATCACTACATGTATCGTCTACATGAGCCATTGGAGCTTGGACCCCGATAATCGCTGCTTGTGGTTATATTTTAGTTTAGAGGGAGTCAGTAACACTTCTGAACGATTCACTGAGTCTGATTCAAATTACTGTTTAATGAATCTTGCAAATCAGGATTTTTACAATCATTTTGACTCATTAAAATTGAATTGTTCATAAGAATCATTTGTTTTAAAGGGGGGGGTGTAATGCTATTTCATGCATTCTGACTTATTTACACTGTTGAAGAGTTGGATTTTCATGCTAAACATGGCCAAAGTTTCAAAACACGAGTTGGACGTATGATTGAGTATTTCTGTGCCAAATGACTACGTCCAGTTTTGGTACAGGTTTCGGAGGGTTTTTTTTCAAGTGAGTCCTGAATGACGTCAAAAGAGAGCGGAATTCCTTGTATAGGCACTTCTCCCTGATAAGCGTGCGCACACACATCACTCAGAGCAAGAGCAAGAGGACGCCCATCAACGCGTTTCATTCGGGATACGGAAGCTGAGAGATTTTTCAACAATGGCTGTGTCCCAATTCAGGGGCTGCACCCTTTGAAGGCTGCATACATCATCGGTCTCATTTAAAAAAATAACCGTTAGATTGCAACGCAAGAAAGAAATTACAGTATTTTACACCTCACAATGAATATCAGTCAATTTTATTATGGTTACTTTTCTTAAATATGACATCCTTGATGAAGTATTCAGTATTCAAATGCGACCTCCGAAGGACGAAGCCTCTGAAATGATACAGCTCCTGTCACCAAAGGAGTGTGTTTTTGGTTGTGAGGGAAAGATTACCTTTTTCAGCTTCCCAAGGAACCCAGCGTTAAGGGAACAGTGGATGAAGTTTGTTTTTCCGGGGCAGCAACAGAGTTGTGCACGTATGTTTGTTTGTTCCCGGGATTTCGGTGATGAATACTTTGTAAACAAGTCCCAGTTTGGTGCTGGATTTGCAGGTCGCGGGTGGTGAGTAAAGCTGCATCAGATGTCTGTGTTTTGTTGGCAATCGGCGCGCAAGTGCATAAAATGTAAACAACACGAACGCTTTTGCTCCCTTTGTATTTATAATGATGTCACAGCTAGCAGACATCGCAGAAGCTGCGCTCTTGTGACTCTTTAGCTCCGCCCACAGCACTGACGGCAGACACGCCTCCAGGAACTCTGCTTTTTCCGGAAAGACTCGGTTTAGCGTATCTATCTTTTATAAATATGACAAAACTAAAGACTTTTCGGAGATATAAAGGATGCATTGTTATTCTATATGTACTCAAGATTAACATGAGATTGGCAGAAACTGTGTGTGATACCCCCCCTTTAAGGCCCTCCTCCAAATGGAACCCTAAGCCCTCGCAATCTTCCTCCGAGTCCACACTTTTGTGACGTAATGCCACTTTGACTATCGGGTAGAAGTCTGCTGCGGAGCTTGGAAAAAGGATAATTCATTAAAAAGAACTGATTCATAAGATTCATTTGTTCGTGAATCAGGATTTTCGTGATTGACTCATTAAACAGAGCTGGTTCATTAGAATCATTTGTTTATTTATTTATTAAATAGCATGTCAAAACAATTACTTATTCTATAGAATTTTGGTGAACAATAAAATCCCTATGGCCTATAACAGGGGTGTCCAAACTTTTTTAAAAGGGGGCCAGATTCGATGTTGTGGACACATCTGGGGGCCGGTTCCTTTTCTATATATATATACACATATTAATTACATGTTTTGTTTCTTGAAAACATGACAGATTCAACAAAAGCTTGAGCTGACAGTAGAGTAGCTTGAGATAGGACACATGTAAATTTAAGACACAAACAATATCTGTAAAACTTTTAACCTTGTTTTTAAAGGGTGAAATTTAAATATTATTACCGAGTTAGAACTCTATTCTTATTTAAATTAAAAAGTACTCTAGATCACCGCAGGTAAAACAACACATTACACCTCACTACATGGTAAAAAGTAAAAATATTGTTTCTATATCTAGAATGGCTTTATTGTATTAAAATACATTTAATATAAATACGAATGCACAAAACTGCAAGTTTATGACAAAAAAATAGTCTGTAATTTGACCTTTATTACTCATTTAATACATGTCTACATTAAAAATTAAATAAAATGAGATATTAACCTACATTTCTGACAAAATACCACTTAATTACACTTAATGTTAACACATTAAATCCATGATAAATGTTGTTGAATTGTTGGTTGAAAAGTATTCTAACTGGATCGGCTCAATGTTTCTCCTTATTTGCACGATAGTGTTGATTATGTCAGCGCTGTTTCAACTGGCTTTAAACTGAATTAAATCACAGAGAGATTTGCAGCTTGTACCTGAGACCTCTACGCCGAACTCGAACACTTCTCACTGGCTGTTTAGTGGTCGTGTGATCGAGACACTCAGCAAGTAAACACATTTGTGAGCTCGCGAGTCGTGCGTTGCGCAGTGCACACAAGTAGCGCACAAGTAGCGCTCTTTCGTTCCGCTTTTGGCGCGTTAAAATCCCTGATGTTTCCCTGGCCTGAAATATAGTACTGCCATCTTGTGTTGACATTGTAAAACTGCACGATTTGTAAATTATGCATGGTGGCCCACATATAATAGATTTTAATAGACAAGCTGCGGGCCGTAGTTTGGACAACCCTGGCCTATAAACTATCCAGAACACCATAGCAGCCACATAACAACATTCTAAAACCACTCAGAACACCTTAACAAGTCCTAACAACCACCCACAACACCTGCTTCATGGCGCAACTTTTTAAACTGGCATGTACTACTCATGTTTTTTTTTTTTTTAAATTGTTCAAATCTGTTACGTAATTTATGTAAGTCTGATTTGGTAGAATGGGAAAAAAAAGCTCAGATCATGGCATTACAATTGCAGATAAAACTCTTCCAATAAATTCCATTTGAAAGTTGTGAATGTTGTGATCACAGCAGTTGCTACTGTCTTAATTAAAACAATCAGCTACTAGCATTTAAACTAATGCCGTTAATGAGGACAGAAGCAGCTGTGCCGGGCATCAGTCCAGCTTAAAACCGTAGTGCCAAATTTGCTTCATTAGCAGTAAATGGACTGACACTAAGTGCTCCCGGTACAATCTGAAGAGTTTGATGTATGAGTTATATCAGCCACTGCCTCTTCCTGCAAATGAGAATAACCCAAATTCCAATTAAAACTCAAGATGTGCAAATACAATCTTAATAATCCAGTGTGTCATTTTAAATCAGCCACAAGGAATCAGGGAGGGTTGGAATTTGACTCACTGCTGAAGCGATAAAACAGGGGAAACCCACTAATTAAATGGCAGAAAGCTTTGTAATCTCGTGTTTGCAAGAGGAGCCATAACACACACTGCAGAGGAATTTGGGTTTAGCTGACCTTTAATTAACATTATAAACATTGAAGTTCTATAGTATGTCGTCCGAAAGGCAGATCAGGGGCTTTTTTAAGGGTTATGTGGTTTATTTTGCTGTTCTGGCTGTACTCTATTGTTAAGGACCATCAACCGCTATAGCCCAATTAATGCCAGGCCATGAATACTTAGTCGTGATTTTATACACTTTTTGGGTCCAATGTGGATAAGAGTCAACACCACCTGCTGATTTATTACAACGCTTTTGAAAGTGGCATGTTACCAAAATATTACTTTAAAACCAGCCAAGAACTTGTTTCTAGTATTATGTTGGTTCATACAATAATTGTGGTGAAAAAGCCCCATGGTGCCCCTGTCTGTGCTGTTGTATGTCAGTGGATGGTGTTTTTGAAGGTGTCACACATCTTCCTTTCTTCATGGGGGGTTTGGTTTGCTCCATGCCTGTTGCCTTTCCATATCACCCCCTGATGACAAACCTTTTGTGCTCAAGTGGGACGCTTTGTGGTATCATTTTGTCATTTTCCTTTACTCACATTTGTGGAAAAAGCTCCTGCAATGTGAAAGGAATCCACACATGGAGGGGTAAACAGGAGGAAGTATCCATGTTTCCCTTCCTTCTCAGTAGGACGTTGTCCTATCTTCTGCAGAGGTGTTGTAGTAAATCTGTGCCACTGGGACATGACCATGTTCCAGGGACTGGTCAATAAAGTGCCATTGTCCTGTTGACCCATTTGATTGTGTTTTCCCCCCTTGTACTAGAGGGTGTTTTTCACTTTCTGAAGGCCTGAGCTACATGACAATGGTTGTTTGGCTAATTTATTCGTTCTAATTAGTGTTGGCAAAAATATCGATATTTCGATATGTATCGATACTGAAATATTTGAAACGGTTCCTTTTCTGCAGTATCGAAACACCGATACCAGCTACGCATTCTTGCTCTCTTCTTTCCGAAGGCAAATTGACACACACCCGCCTCCTCTCACTCACTCATCTCATTCTCTCCGGTAGTCTGGTTGAATAGTGCTTGTATTGTGCATAATTTTATTCATTCCCACAGGTTTTGCGCTCACACCAAAAGCACATGCACCACTGATCTATATAAGTGGCGTGCAGATAAAGCCGCCACTCAAACAGCTTACAAGAACCAAATTGACTACTTTTTCGTGGCTTATTTTGCTTAAACGGTCAAAATGTCTGTTTTCCTGAGTATTCAGGTAAATACAGTCAGTTTTGGAACGTAAATAGTTGAGAGAAAACGCATGCTGTGTAACAGTATATTGGATCCATGCATAAGCTCTTTAAGTGACAGCAGTCTAATAAACCTGGTGCTGTCTGTCATGTTAAAGGGTTAGTTCACCCAAAAATGAAAATTCTGTAATTAACTACTCACCCTCATGTCGTTCCACACCCGTAAGACCTTCGTTCATCTTCGGAACACAAATTAAGATATTTTTGATGAAATCAAAATGATGGCTCAGTGAGGCCTGCATTGCCAGCAAGATAATTTCCTTTTTCAATGCCCAAAAACAAAATAGCGACTTTATTCAACAATATCTAGTGATGGGCAATTTCAAAACACTGCTTCATGAAGTTTCGAAGCTTAACAAATCTTTTGTTTCGAATCGGTGGTTCAGAGTGCGTATCAAATTGCCAAAGTCACGTGAACTATTGAAGTTTCGAAACACTTATGACGTAACGAAGCCTCGTTTACTGAAATCACGTGATTTTGGCTCTCTGAACCACTGATTTGAAACAAAAGATTCGTAAAGCTTCGAAGCTTCATGAAGCAGTGTTTTGAAATCGCTCATCACTAGATATTAAACAATAAGTTTTTTTTTTTTTTTGGCGCATAAAAAGTATTCTCGTCGCTTTATAATATTAAGGTTGAACCACTGTAGTCACATGAACTGTTTTAAATATGTCTTTAGTAGCTTTCTGGGCATTTGAAAGTGTTAATTATCTTGCTGTCAATGCAGGCCTCACTGAGCCATCGGATTTTATCAAAAATATCTTAATTTGTGTTCCGAAGATGAATGAAGGTCTTACGGGTGTGGGTGACCCGTATGAGGGTGAGTCATGACAACAACATGAGGGTGAGTAATTAATAACATAATTTTCATTTTTGGGTGAACTAACCCTTTAATAAAAGAACGAAAGGCAAAGGAAAAAAAAAATATTTTACAAAAGCTCAAAATATTGATACATACTATAATAGTATATAATTAATGCTAAAATGATACTGATACAGTGATGACTAAATTTACTTATAATGATTGATTTAGATTTTTTTTTTTAGGTGTGTTTTATTTTTTTAGACAAAATAATATAGAATTTTAAGAAACTGTGTGTCAAACATCTATTTCACAGGCAAGCACCACTTGCTTTTTCTACAGAAAATGTCAAAATCAAATCGTATATTCTTCAGTTTCAGCACTTGCATATTCTGTGGCACTTTTAAGGTGCAGTCACATTAGTGAAATTTGGTGAAATGTCACGGGCAAAAAAAGGTCCATTGTCAATAATGTAGTGATGCATGAAACAGTTCACAAAGAAGTCACATTCAAACCAAGAATTTTTTTTTTTGTTGGTCAGAGTGTGGAATTGCATTATTACCACAAGCGAAATCTGCATGGGGAAATCTTTGACCCTCAGGCAAAATTCACAGATTCATGGATTTATGCACTGGACTTTGCATATGAAAATTCTCAGAGCAAAGGTAAATGTGACTGCACCTTTAGATAGAGGGTTAAAATTTACTTTCCAGTAGTTTTATTTAGGCATTTGACTGGAGAGACCCAGTTAGTCAGAGTGTTTTATCATGCAGATGGAGAATCTATAACACCTGTTAGCATGTTTATACTCTCTTTCTTTAATCCTCACAGGATTTTCAGTCCTCTACACTGAAAATTCACAAGTGATGTTAATCTATGTCTATGTAAAGGAGAATAAAACTATGGCTGGGGCCTCCTGTTAGCAGTTAAAATGGCAAGAGATAGATTAAAGTCATCAGAGGCCCAGCATGTGTTGCTAGCTCTTACGTTATGTTAGCAACACACTGATAATCAATCAATGATGAGAAAGAGAGATAGTCTGGCGTATTGCCTGGCCGTTAAAAAGCCTGTCCAGGTGACTGATCAGTAGTCAAGAGCCAGCCTATCCATTTCTTCTGTGTTTACCCAAAGTCCCTGTACTGCAAGCCAGTTCACTTGGCAGCCATCTTGGAAAACCCTCCAGACACTTACTCCACTTAAGCCCAAAGTATACTTGGTTTAAGTTTTGACATGAATGCTGTGCGTATGCGTACAGACAAACATGTAGCCTTTCAAAGTATACTCCACGTGCAAAACATAGGTGCTTGACACATGCACATTTAAAAGTTTCATCTTTTGTACTATCTCTTACCAGAAGTTATGAGCGATTAAAAATGTCTTTGAACTCTTTTAAACTAGTGTCTCTTAACCCCCCTCACACAAGTACTCATAAACACAGGCATCTAAGGCCCTGTTTCCACCTGGCATTAAGATGCTTTTTGGTCTATCGGATCACAAGTGGACAACGCTAAATACAGGTGTAAACGGGGACTTAAACGTTTAGCTTCCAGATGTATTCGAAAACGCATTCGACCGGATTGCTATCGTAGTGTAGACACTCATGTGGTCGAATGTGTTCGAACAGCCACAAAAGATCACCTACTTTCCACCTACTAACCTAATGCGTAAACATTACGGGAAGCGCATTAGCCAGACGGGATTTGAAGGCCCAAGTTTGGTTTGAAGATGAAAAACGTACCAAGTACAATGTTCTCTCACCATTCCTGATTTCTGACATTTACACACAGCGTTCGGCATGGTCTTGCGGCTATCACAGCAGAAGCTAAAGCTTGATGCTCTACGTATGTTTTTCCGTCATCTCCAGTCGCATTCATATGTAAATTGCATGAGCTTATTTCGTCCATTAGGTCGAAAGATCTAAAAAAGCCTTGAAGTCAGGACAGAAGTGGTTGAAAGTGGACAAAAGAGATAGATTAAAACACCAGGTGTAAACGGGGCCTAATATTGCTGCTGTCTCAAGTAGTTTGTATCTTTTTCAACTGTGAAACAAATGGCCCAGGCCAGAGTTGCCACCTTGTAGACAAACTAATTAATGGGGAAAAAATTGAAGCGCATTTGCAATCTGAGCATACAGTGTGCACGGTTGGAAAAACCGGGCTACTTGCGTACACTACACGAGTACCACGCTGATGATGAGCTAGTATCGGGTTGCTGTATCCTGATACATCTGTCATGTTGTTTGGAAAGTAATTCTTCGACTCATTAAAGTGCCCCTATGCTATTTTAAAGGTTCCTAATTTTTATTCGGAGGTCTTCTACAAGAGATTTAAATGCATTTAAGGTCAAAAAACATTTAAATTTTGCTCATAATATACATTGCAGCATCACCTCTTTTCTCACAGTGTCTGAAATGGTTTGATAAAGGATTCGGTTTCTCTAAACCTCTCTTTTTCGAGAGCCTACTCTGTTCTGATTAGTCAGATGGCCCAGTCTGTTGCGATTGATCCACCGCTTACAGTGCGTGTCGCAAACGAAACGCCCTTTACCACATCTGAATTTCAGCTCCGGAGGCTTCCTCAGCACTTGTATACACAGTAACGATGGCGTTGGTTTCACCGTGTCAATTCAAGCATCCTTTGGAAGTCCATGCAAAGTGTATTTGCTTTTGGAGCACAGAAAACAGCATCTTCTCTGACAACACAAATCAAACTCTTCCAGGCCTCAGCTACAACTAGTGTTTGTGGGCGCCTGGGCGGGTCAAAGTAAATGTTGTTCGCGGGCAGCCAATGAAGACCATAGGCTGGCATTATGCAAATTCGTTACAAACCTACATTGGTTTGAGCAGGAAGACTTGGATAACTGACAACTTGTTTCATATATCTTCTCTAAAGTGCACACATGGTCTGAAGTAAATTCAGAAACTTTAGCAAATTGTGTTACTTGCTATTGTTTTAGTTGTTATCATGCCATGTCCACATAGTTTTGGATATTATACATTGATGATGACATGCAATCCCTAAATGCTTCATTCATCAAAACCATACCCGATGACATTTTTCACAGCTTCTAAAACTGTAGAGAAGATCGCCAATACATCCTGGCCAACGCTGAAACGTAATCCTACATCTGGGTTAAGGAACTCCGCTCGAGATTTGGGCGTGAGCCTCCTCCCGGGGGAGTTGAGGTGGATTTGTGCTTGAATAACTACAGGAAGGGAGTCTTGCCTTGTTTTTGAAAGGATACATGAGCTTTTGTTACAAAATAGTGTGTTTGTGATGATCCATGACTCGTAGAAACTTGAGGGAGTAATATTGCACGTTGATCTGAATCGCTAGTCACAAATCAAGTCATTTGTTGACTATGTTCCAAATTAGAAAGAGTTTTTACATAGTAACATCTATGATGTTTCACGATGTATAAATTTCTTCCCTAAAAATGTGGCAGATGTGACGCTGATTGGTTTGGATGACCTCACATGAATGTGTAGCTCTTTCCTTTGAATTAACAAACTACAATGCAGTTCTTTGGAATGGAAATCTAAATGATGGCTCTCCCATCTCGTGTTTTCTTTGAAATCTAGGATCAAATAAGATGTCTTGCTGAGAAGCGTATTCTGAAATCAAGTCTATTAAAAACTTTCAAATGTCATTTAAATGCTGAGCTAGTATTTGGTTTGCTGTATCTTGATATACATGTCGTGTTCTTTGGAAAGTAATACTTTGACTCATTAAGTCTTAAAGGGATAGTTGACCCAAAAATAAGTGGTCCCCACTGACATTCATTGTATGGACATTGTATGTATTTTTCCTGATAAAATTTTGATTGCTTTTTAAATGCGATTTTGTTTTTTTTTAAATCCAGGTTTTCTGTGCTTCTTTGTTGAACTGCACAATTTGGACAAAAATGTTGTGGTTGTTGTTATTATTATTATTACTACTACCAATATTTCAATGTACAAATTGTGTGGTTAGGAAAAATAAAATGATGATAATTTTACTTTACAACTGTAAAATTACTTGGAAGAAAGTCATATAGGTTTGGAATGGCATGAGGGTGAGTAAATGACAGAATTGTCTTTTTTTTTTTTGGATGAACTATGCCTTTTAAGTGTCACAAATGTGTCTTTCTGATTTGTGGCTCAATAGGTTTCAGTCAACGCTTGCCGACTCATTTTGCACATTAGCTGTTCTTGAAACCACATCTTAAGTCTTTTTCATAGTCATTCGTTGTGAGTTATCATTTTGAGTCATTCCCCGTCTCTTTTCATCATTCCTTCTTGCTCTGTTCTCTCATCCTGTCTTCAGGCGGCCACATTCACACGCATAAATAAAAGACAACACTAATGTTTGCCTTCCAGTGGGTTTGTCTCCCTGTCCTCTCACTAGGTGTTCCCGCTTTGGCTTGTGTTCCTTTCTAATGCAGACCAGACAGGCCTGGCTGGTGTGTGTGCTGATAGATTATTGGGTCTAATGTGGCTCAGAGTGTGTCAGCAACGACTTTCCCACGTTGCACAAAAGGGGCCTCCTACGAGTCGGGGCCGCAGCCACTCTCCCTGCACCTGTAAGCAGAAAATCGACCGCCCCAACATCCTGGCTGGGTCCCATGTTGCACTTGGCATTTCCTCCAAGCGTCTGGGACCACGCTTGACATGCAAGGGCAGGCTCCGCCTCCCTCAAAGGGGCTGTGGTCAGCCGAGCGCAGAACCCCTTGGAATTCTGGGAGAGAAATGCTGAATCACTGTTGGAGCAGACAGGAGACATGCAGGATGCTGGCGCAGAGATGTGGCTCCGAACACACATGTGCTGGAATGATTTTACACCTATTAAAAAACCATAGACAAAACCTCCCACTCAGTTAGAGGAATCAAGGAAGGAATTATCATAAAAAGCCGGTAGGCACATTTATGATGCAGAACTGAAACAACAACACAAACACATGATTATCATAATTTAACACATTTAAATATTTATTTTATTATTTTATTTTGTTTTTAAGCCATAAATATTAGATGAAAAACTTAAATGAAAATGTTGCCTTGGCAATTAACTGAAATAAAACAAGTTTAAGTTGAAGTAATGAAATTACTAGAAGTAAAATAAAAATAGATTTAAAGGGTTAGTTCACCCAAAAATGAAAATTCTGTTATTAATTACTCACCCTCATGTCGTTCCACACCCGTAAGACCTTCGTTCAACTTTGGAACACAAAATTTTTGATGAAATCCGATGGCTCAGTGAGGCCTCCATTGCCAGCAAGTTAATTTACACTTTCAAATGCCCAGAAAGGTACTAAAAACATATTTAAAACAGTTCATGTGACTACAGTGGTTCAACCTTAATGTTATGAAACGACGAGAATACTTTTTGTGCGCCAAAAAAACAAAATAACGACTTTATTCAACAATATCTAGTGATGGGCGATTTCAAAATATTGCTTCATGAAGCTTCGAAGCTTTACGAATCTTTTGTTTCGAATTAGTGGTTCGGAGCGTGAAAGTCACGTGATTTCAGTAAACGAGGCTTTGTTACATCATAAGTGTTTCGAAATTTCATTGGTTCACGTGACTTTGGCAGTTTGACACGTTCCGAACCACCGATTCAAAACAAAAGATTCATAAAGCTTCATGAAGCAGTGTTTTGAAATTGCCTATCACTAGATATTGTTGAATAAAGTTATTTTGTTTTTTTGGCGCACAAAAAGTATTCTCGTCGCTTCATAACATTAAGGTTGAACCACTGTAGTCACGTGAACTGTTTTAAATACATCTTTAGTAGCTTTCTGGGCATTTGAAAGTGTTTATTGTCTTGCTGGCAATGCAGGCCTCACTGAGCCATCGGATTTCATCAAAAATATCTTAATTTGTGTTCCAAAGATGAACGAAGGTCTTACGGGTGTGGAACAACATGAGGGTGAGTAATTAATGACAGAATTTTCATTTTTGGGTGAACTAACCCTTTAAGCTAAACAGAAATAATTAAAAAGTAAAAACTAATAAAAATGACATTCACTAAACCTTAAATTAAAATTAATAACTAAAGGAATACTAATACTAAAAAAATACTTGTAAAATCAACCCCATGGTTATCTCATGGTTTTTATTACCATAAGAAAAATATTATAAAAAGCTTTAAAACCTTTTAGCGTGCTCAATTTTTGTGATAACTTCAAATTTGGACAACAATATGGTTAGACATATGGCTTTATTTTAATGCATAATTTTAGAGTCTGAATTATTTTGTAAAATACATATTTTGTATCTCATAAAAAATATTTAGTTCCGTACATTTGCGTTACAGTAAACCTATACTTCTATAATTTTTTTTACACTTTAGTTTTTGGAAGTGCTTTCACTTCTGCAATAATCTGCTTTTATTTTTTCCCATTGTTTAACTTATGCTTTTATTTACTGGATTTTTATTTATTTTTTATTTACATATTTAAAATATAAGGTTTGTGCTGAGCTGCTTAGTGCGAGAATTAAATACAGCTATATTTAACGTCTTAGAGACCCACATTTATGATTTATGTGGTTGTACTAGTTACTCAGTCATTGTGGAATTATTATGATATAATTTTATTGGGCAGGAATATAGTTCTGCCTTTCATTATCATGCGTGTAACGCTATCTTTTCTTCTTTCCTGGTGGCTTTGGCATGCGCTTTGATTTCAACATCTCCCAGATGGCTTCAATTGGTATCAAATCTAATATCACAAGCCCTACAATGAAATGGAAGTTCTCTATTAGCTGAAACTAAATAACTGGAACATTTACGGAAAAGTATATGTAGATCAAATGACCCTTAGTTTAGTATGATTCAGTACACTGCACATGTCTGTTTCAGTTTTAGACTTTTTCTCTGTTCAAGTTTAAACAATCAAGAAACCTTTAAGCATGGGACTCTTAAAGGTGGCCAATAATGCTGTTTTCTGCCTGAAGAGATTAAATTGTTTTATTCAGCAAAGATGCATTAAATTGATCAAAAGTGACAGTAAAAGAATTTAAAATGTTACAAAATATTTTTATATCAAATAATTGCTGTTCTATTCATCAAAGAATCCTGAAAAAAGTGTATCATGGTTTCCATAAAAACATTAAGCAGCACAACTGTTTTCAACATTTATAATACAAAATGTTTATTAAGCACTAAATCAGCATATTAGAATGATTTCTCAAGGATCATGTGATACTGACAACTGGAGTAATGGCTGGTAAAAATGTAGCTTTGTCATCACAGGAACAAGTTACATTTTAAAATATATTAAAATAGGAGACAGTGGTTTTTAAGTTGTAATAATACACTCACCAGCCACTTTATTTGGTACACCTTGCTAGTGCTGGGTTGGATCCCCTTTTGCCTTCAGAACTGCCTTAATTATTCGTACAAGCCGAATTCCGGAAATGTTGGGACGTTTTTTAAATTTGAATAAAATGAAAACTAAAAGACTTTCAAATCACATGAGCCAATATTTTATTCACAATAGAACATAGATAACATAAATGTTTAAACGGAGACATTTTACATTTTTATCCACTAAATGAGCTCATTTCAAATTTGATGCCTATTACAGGTCTCAAAAAAGTTGGCATGGGGGCAACAAATGGCTGAAAAAGCAAGAAATTCTGAAAAGATTCAGCTGGGAGAACATCTAGCAACTAATTAAGTTAATTGATATCAGGTCTGTAACATGATTAGCTATAAAAGGGATGTCTTAGAGAGGCAGAGTCTCCCAGAAGTAAAGATGGGCAGAGCTGTGAAAGAGTGCATAAAAAGATTGTGGAATACTTTAAAAACAATGTTCCTCAACATCAAATTGCAAAGGCTTTTCAAATCTCATCATCTACAGTGCATAACATCATCAAAAGATTCAGAGAAACTGGAGAAATCTCTGTGCGTAAGGGACAAGGCCGAAGACCTTTATTGGATGCCCGTGGTCTTCGGGCCCTCAGACGACACTGCATCACTCATCGGCATGATTGTGTCAATGACATTACTAAATGGGCCCAGGAATACTTCCAGAAACCACTGTTGGTAAACACAATCCGCCGTGCCATCTGCAGATGCCAACTAAAGCTCTATTATGCAAAAAGGAAGCCATATGTGAACATGGTCCAGAAGCGCTGTCGTGTCCTGTGGGCCAAGGCTCATTTAAAATGGACTGTTTCAAAGTGGAAAAGTGTTCTATGGTCAGACGAGTCCAAATTTGACATTCTTGTTGGAAATCACAGACGACATGTCCTCCGGGCTAAAGAGGAAGGAGACCTTCCAGCGTGTTATCAGCGTTCAGTTCAAAAGCCAGCATCTCTGATGGTATGGGGGTGCATAAGTGCATACGGTATGGGTAGCTTGCATGTTTTGGAAGGCACTATGAATGCTGAAAGGTATATAAAGGTTTTAGAGCAACATATGCTCCCCTCCAGATGATGTCTATTTCAGGGAAGGCCTTGTGTATTTCAACAGGACAATGCAAAACCACATACTGCAGCTATTACAACAGCATGGCTTCGTCGTAGAAGAGTCCAGGTGCTGAATTGGCCTGCCTGCAGTCAAGATCTTTCACCTATAGAGAAAAATATGTCAAAGATGACAACGAACTCTTCAGCAGCTGGAAACCTATATCAGGCAAGAATGAGACCAAATTCCAACACCAAAACTCCAGAAACTCATAACCTCGATGCCCAGACGTCTTCAATCTTTTGAAAAGAAGAGGAACTACACCATGGTAAACCTGCCCCCCTCCCAACTATTTTGAGACCTGTAGCAGGCATCAAATTTAAAAATGAGCTCATTTTGTGCATAAAATTGTAAAATTTCTGTTTAAACATTTGTTGTTATCTATGTTCTATTGTGAATAAAATGTTGGCTCATGTGATTTGAAAGTCTTTTAGTTTCCATTTTATTCAAATTTAAAAAAAACGTCCCAACATTTCCGGAATTCAGATTGTAGATTCAACAAGGTGCTGGAAACATTCCTCAGAGATTTTGTTCGATATTGACATAATAGCATTACGCAGTTGCTGCTGATTTGTCGGCTGCACATCCATGATGCAAATCTCCCGTTACACCACATCCCAAAGGTACTCTACTGGATTGAGATCTCTTGACTGGAGGCCATTTGAGTATTGTGAACTCATTGTCATGTTCAAGAAACTAGTTTGAGATGATTATAGCTTTGTGACATGGTGCATTATATCAGAAGATGGGCACACTGTGGTCATAAAGGGACAGACATGGTCAGCAACAATACTCAGGTGGGATACTGGGGGATATTTCCCCACACCATTACATCACCACCAGCCTGAACCATTGATACAAGGCAGGATGGATCCATGCTTTCATGTTGTTTATGCCAAATTTTGACCCTACCATCTGAATGGCACAGCAGAAATTCGAGACTCATTAGACCAGGCAACGTTTTTCCAATCTTGGCAAGCCCGTGTGAATTGTAGCCTCAGTTTCCTGTTTTTAGCTGACAGGTGTGGCACCCGGTATGGTCTTCTGCTGCTGTATCTGCTTCAAGGTTCGACATGTTGTCCATTCAGAGATGCTTGGTTGTAACGAGTGGTTATTTGAGTTACTGTTGCCTTTCTTCCAGCTCAAACCTTGCCATTCTCCTTTGACCTCTGACATCAACAAGGCATTTTTGCCCACAGAACTGCCGCTTACTGGATATTTTCTCTTTTTCGTTTCTCTGTAAAACCTGGAGATGGTTGCGTGTGAAAATCCCAGTAGATCAGCAGTTTCTGAAATACTCAGACCAGTCCGTCTGGCACCATCTTACTGATCCCAGATTTCTGAATGATCCCTGATGGATAAAATCAAGTCACGCACTATATTTTTCAAATTGAATAATTCTGTTTCACTCAGAAATGCATCAGATTATGGTAAAAGTAAAAGAGGTTGAGAACAGTTGACTTTAGCAAATGTCCCATTTACTTCCATGATCTGATGTATTTCTAATTGTTCAACACATTTTGACCTTGTTCATGACTGTTGTTGATGCATTTTTAATTCCCCAAATGCTGATAAGAGCTAAAACCGTGAGAGCATGATGATTTTGGAAAGCAGCAGCTACTTTTTAGCACAATTCGGTCCCCAGACGCTGCAGAGGAGTGTGAATGGGTTCTCCCCAGCGAGGGAAGGGGGAGAGCTGACGCTAGGTCAGCCGGTACCGTTCCTCATAAAGGCCTTAAAGTGCAAACAGACCCTTAAATCTGCCCACTGAACAGCGGCCTGACAGCCCTGCATGGGTGAGCCAAAGTTAAGATAAAGAAAGCTGGATATATGTGAAGCCGCTTTTGTTCCGCGGTCCTTCGCTTGGAGCCAATGGGAGTCATTATTTCACCAACTCATTGTTATGTCATTGACCCCACAGAAGAAGGGCCCTTTAATTTCACCATTTATTACTCTACCAATATTGTTCGGGTTCCACCTCAGAAATAAATCTGCCTTTTCTCTAGTTGTTTTAAAGCTTTGTACACCACTCCCATCAGCCTTTGTGTCTTTAGACACTTACTTCATTGGAGCTCAGTGACAGCGGGGGTACATAATAATGTACGATATGGCTGCATGCATAGCAAGAATGGGTCACGATGCTCAACTAGACCTCCAACAACTGACTAGTCAGTTATTGAGGTTGACTTTATCTATAGTTTTGATTTGTTTAGTAGTGGTGCTTTAATTGACATGCCAGTAGTTTAGCTTTACTCCCTTTAAAGCATCATTGCTACAGTTGTACACATTCAGAACAATTCAGGACGTCCCTCGACTGTTACCTCACGTCTCAAGCTGTTTTTTTTTTTTTTAAATACTGGAAATGTATTGGCCGATTTTGGTTATTTAATTGTGAATGCTTACTTTCCCTATTTTTACATTTATATTACCTTTGCTGTCATCAATGCTCACCTAAAGTAACTAACTAATAATTTAATAACATGGCAAAATGTATTGTTTAACAAATCTCAAAATGTTTTTTTTTCATACTGAATATCTTATTTTACTCTGTAAACTAGAGCTGCGTGATTAATCGTTAAAGGGTTAGTTCACCCAAAAATGAAATTTCTGTAATTACTCACCCTCATGTTATTCCAAACCCGTAAAACCTCCGTTCATCTTCAGAACACAAATGAAGATATTTTGATGAAATCCGAGAGATTTTTTTATCCCCCATAGAAAGCAATGTAATTACTAAATTCAAGGTCCAGAAAAGTAGTAAAGACATCGTTAAAATAGTCAACGTGACTACAGTGCTTCAACCTTAATGTTATGAAGCGACGAGAATACTTTTTGTGTGCAAAAACAAAAATAACGACTTTATTCAACAATTTCGTCTGTTCCCTCTCATTCTCCTACACTGTTTATGTTGTATAGTATACTGTCTATACAATGTAAACAGCGTAGGTGAATGACAGGGAAGAGATGAAATTGTTGAATAAAGTCGTTTTTGTTTTTGCACACTAAAAGTATTCTCGTCACTAAAAAAGATCTAGATCATGATTCAAACATCCATCCAATCTTATTCCTAAATGACAATGATTCGTCTATGTCTGTTAAGCCTTAAACAAGGCAATACAATCACAGTGGAAACATTTAAATCTGCGTTGGCGCTGCTGCTGATTCAGAGAGAGCAGTTGTCATGTATATGTATGAAACCACTTCAAAAAGAGTCTTGTCAACCACACAGTATCATTATTTCTGTGTTACAGTAATTCAAATTATCACAGAAGTACTGGGATAAATGCCTATAGTTTGAATACAAGCACTCATATCCACGGTGATGATCAAAATAGAGTTAGGGTGCTTTTTAATAAAAAATAAAAAAATTAAATTGATAAAAACATCATGTATTGACCCCCATTCTGTTTTCTATCATGCGCCGTGCATATTTGTGATGTAAGATGAGCGCAAATACACCTGGTTTCGATAGAATTGAGTGTGAAACCAGACTAATGCTGCGGGGGGCACCGGGAACAATCACACTCTGAATCAGACAGCAGCAAATGTGCCCAGTGTGAAAGCCCCCTAAATCACCTTTTGAAAGTAACTTGTGGCGACAAGTGACTGTTAAAAAAAGTATTTGTCATTGAATCATTGATTTAAGATATTTGTTCAAAAACGCTGATTAATTGAATCACATTTTGATGTGAAGTCTTTATGAGTGAGTCATTGAATTATTCAATCAAACATATTTTTTTTAAAGGTACACTATGTCCATTGTCCATTCAGAATTGTGGGAGAACCATGATCTCTATTTTAAACAAAAAAAATCATGATTCTCAATTAATCCAGGATCGTGCAGCTCTACTGCAAACTTATTAAGGTCCGTTCTCTAATTTAACTAATTGTTTTTGGTATATTTATCCATATTTAATGTGAGACCACTTTTAAAGTAATTTTTTAAAAACCTGGAAGTTTTATGAAATATCCTGTTTAAGAATAATATTTAAAATTTCTCTTTCTAATACAAATTTCCAATCTGTAATGGATTTTTGCTTAAGTTTTTTTTTTTTTTTTTTTTTTTTTTTTTTTAATAAAAAAACCCAAAACATATTTATTAAATAAAACATTTAATGTAGGATCATTTTTACTAGTGGTATAATGCTGTAGTGCCTTATAGCATTTAAAATTATATATTTTTGTTTTTAGTGTTTTATTTTTAATTTATTTAGACAAAATTGTATGGAATTTTAATATAGATAGAGTTTTATTTGGATTTTATATATGCCATTTATTGATTATTGGCCATAACAGGAATTTAATTATCAGCTGATCGCATTGGCTGGAATTTTAATAGTGCTGCTTCCTTGGTATTTAACTTGATAGCATGGCCAGGAAAAGAAATTCTTATATTTATTTAGCTTCTTCCTATCCGTCACAAGTCATGTTTTTCCAGTCATTCCTCCAAATTAGCAGCCAGCATGTTTAATTCAGTTCCTGATAATTCCTGGTTGCATTCTGTCGTTTACATTCTAGTGCTTGCACAGTAATAAAACTGCCAAGTTTCGATAAGATAATCCTCTTATAAATCAAAGGGCTTTTTTTCCCCTTTTACCTGCCTTTTTCTCTTTTACTCAACCTTTCCTTCTCTGTCTCTTGGCCCTCTCCCAAACCTAGGTACCATTACCCAGTGCCTAAGGTATTTTATGTGCAGCTGACAGTGGGGAACAACGAGTTTATCGGAGAGGGGCGGACTCGCCAAGCTGCCCGACACAATGCGGCAATGAAAGCCCTTCAGGCCCTGAAGAACGAACCCATTCCAGAAAGACCACCTCAGGTAACCTTCACAACTGTCCCACCAAACAGAACGCACGCGACACAACCATGCAATCAAAGCTCTTTTAAATTTCACATAGCATCTTAAGGAAATCTTACATACACTACCGTTCAACAGTTGTTACAGTTTAATTTATTTTTTAAGAAATAAATGCTTTTATTTAGATAGAATGCATTCAATTCTGAAGACATTTTTTATGTTATAAAAAGATTTCTAATTCAAATAATGCAATTCTTTTGAACTTTCTATTCATCAGAATCCTGAAATAAAATGTATCTCATTTTGCACAAAAATATTATGCAGCACGACTGTTTTCAACATTGTTAATAATAATAAATTTTTCATGAGCACCAAATAAGCATATTAGATTTATTATTATTTGCCAATACAGGAAAAAAATATATTTTAAAATATATTAAAATAGAAATCAGTTATTTTAATTTGTAATAATATTTCACAGTATTGTTTTTAATATGTTTTTATTAAAACATGCAGCCTTGGTAAGTATAACAGACTATCAGAAATATTTTTTAATTAACATTTTTTAATTAAAAAATATTTGAAAATTATTTTTAAAAAGTTTACAATTTGATGCATTTTAACTAATGGTCTCAGACATTTTGTGTGGTTTCTAGTTTCCTGTTTTTCACTCTGCACTTGAAAGCCTATCGTGCTCTGCATATTCATAACCTCTTGTCAGGTAAAAGTGATATTCAGGCTGATGATATTTAAGACGACACGACTGTCCTGTTTCCTCATCATCTGTCAATGTTTACAACATCTCCTCTGAGCTTTAGTTTAGCTTCGGGCTATCCTTCAAAATACTAATTTCTCCCACCGGAAATCAAATTACATTTTGCCCCAAATGCCTGGCATCGACCAATGTTATTTAAACCGTAGTGGCGCCTCTCTTGTTTGGTCTTGTCCCCCTTCTGTCTCCATAATGAGGGCTTTGTCAGACACCTTTTCTGTGTATTGCTTTACAAATTGATACACACCATACCTGTGCACACCTCAGGGCAAAACTGTGTTCGTCTGTATGTCTCCTCAACCCTGTACCAGATCTCAAACCTCGAGGATGAGTATCATGCTTACACAAACACACACACACACACACACACACAATGGGTTTCATTCACATGTATTTGTGTGCACATCTTTACTATCTTTACTTTTTTAAAGGGGACCTATAATGCCCCTTTTACAAGATGTAATATAAGTCTCTGGTGTCCCCAGAATGTGTCTGTTAAGTTTCAGCTCAAAAGATCATTTATTATAGCTTGTCAAATTTGCCCCTATTTGGGTGTGAGCAAAAACACAGCATTTTTGTGTGTGTCCCTTTAAATGCAAATGAGCTGCTGCTCCCGGCCCACTTTCCAAAAGAGGCGGAGCTTTAACAGTTCACGCTTCGGTTGCTCAACAACAACAAAGCTGGAGAATCTCACGCAGCCAAAATGACATTTGTCAGTAGCGGTGTTCAGCCTTACATTGTTCAAGCCGGAATCAGACACTGATGGAGAGACTCAGGAAGAAGTTACAACTTATAGAATGCATCTGGACGTTTCTGAATGGTTAGTGGATAAATTTATGTAGTTGCTGTGGAGTTGATTCAGCTCATCGACTAGCATGTGCCGTCATGTTAATCTTTTGTGCAAATCCAGCGTTGAATTGACCCTCGTTTGTGAAGCAGTCCGGCATAAGATGACGGCATGGCAGCAACACACTACTACAACAACTCTTCCTCTTCTTTAAAGCAGCCCAACATGGCCTCACCCCCTTTGTTGCATGTTCTTGGGGGCAGGGTTTATGTAAATTTTAGGGTTAGTGATGTCACTAACCCAGGAAGAATGAAGAAGCTCGTTGTAGTCCCTACCAGCCGTTTGTTGTACTTCTTAAACAGCAAATTCTTTAAAAGAAAATATCTCCCTTTGCATCGTAACTTTGCAGATACTGTTTATGCTCAAACAGCAACATTACACACTAACTAAAGTTAAAAAGTGAAATCATAATTAACCACCACTTTAAATCACTAAATGTGTGTACATGCTCCATCATTTAGAATAATCCAGATTTATTGACATTAGAATGAGAATAAGAGCAAATAAATGTTCATACACACATTGTCAACTTCTTCTGCTCATAAATAAGGACACTTACGCAGTTATTAGTGAATGAGAATCAGTGAAATATAGTTTCATTAACCTACTCTTATATGAAACATATAGCTGTATGCGTTTCTCAATAAGTAATATTTTTAATATTTCTACATCTGTGTGTTTACATTACACCATTTTCAACTAAAAGCATTTTGGCCATTCATTTACACAACAGTGGCGTTTGGAGGGCCTGAAAATGCATATTACATGTTTAGTCTATGGACGTAGTGTTTCTTTACAAAGTGACATCGCCAGCTACTGGCCTGGCATTAGTAATATAGCGTTTTTAGTCGTTCTTGTAGATTCGTATGAACGGGGATTGTTTTGACAACGGTGTCGTCTGTATGCGAAAAATGCAAAGGAAAAACTTTTCTGTTTTTAGTACATTGTTGTGTAAACGCACCCTTAAATAAAGGACATTTATGCTATTATTAGTGCATGAGAGTCAGTGTTTGTGGCTCAGCTGATTTTTATTGTCGAGAACACCATGTTTTCCTTCCTCTCAACATGCTCATGAACTCACAAAGCCAATTGTTTACCATGTGCTAACAGGCAAATGAGCGCATGCCAGAGTTGTCGAGGGAATAAACAACACCACAGTATGTACAATCAGCACGGCTCTGAATGGTTAGTAAACAGACATCGGGAAGCTCCTTAGTACCGTTCAAGTCTGAGTAAAGGGTTCCGTCCGATGGTTATCATGGGAACGGTGCTCAGTGACCGCACACTGTAAGCAGGAAATCTTTCAGATGAAGACATGCTGACAGAAATGTGGATTTGAGGGCTTTTCAAAGAGAAGCGGATGATTAATCCATCAGAGATGTTGATTTTCAATTTGCCCTATTTAGCAGAAGAGCCTAAATGATGTTTGGAAGACATTTGTTTTATATCAAACACTAATGGTTTGTTATTTTAGATAAAAAAAAAAAACCTGAGGCTCAGCTTTATTGGTTAAAATGTTTTTGAAACATACGACACGTGTGCATCCAAAATAATCAAATCTGTGTGTTACATCAAAAATATCAGTCAAATCAGTCAAACCCCTACTTTTCTACTTCTGGATGCATTTATAGTCGGATGAAGAGCTGTATGCTTGAAAAAAATCTGGTTAATGTGAACTACTTGTGCAAATCTTTTACTACTTTTGTGTTTAGTACATACAGAACATTAAATATGTAACTCCAAAACATAAAAAGTACCGACTTTGAGTCCATTATAACACTTGTGACAACATCAAATTTAGCTTGTGATCTGTCAGATCAGTTGAAGAAGGGCACACAAACAAACCTTCACAGTCTGTCATACAAAGTCTCACACTCTCCAGACCACCCGATGGCTCTCCATCCCAGACATCATTAACAGGCGTTTGAAGGAAACGAACAATGACATCATGCCGTGTGATCGCTATAAGGACGACACTGAGAACGCAGTATTAAATGTCTACGAAAAAGCACAACTTGATTGAGTGCTCTTAGATCACACACTCCTGTTCATGTATTGCATGAGAACACACTCTTCATTCTGAAAAGAAATGTCAGTTCTGTAATGGAAGTGACCAAGATAATATACTGCAGGGATCATATTAAAAGTCACCCTTTGGAACTTGCGTGAGCGTACTATTGCAGCTCTTTTTGTAGTTGATAAGATACAAATCGGAAGTAAGGGAACTGCTCTTGGATCGGTTTGAAAGCTTTTTCTTCTCACAAAACCAAGCCACTTTCTCCAGAATCAGAATTGTTCAACAAAACCAGAAGCATCTATTTTCAGTGGAGTTACATGAGAAACTGCAGTCATGCGTTGAAACACTCACCATCAAGTCTGAGATCATACAGCCTGTTCTTAAGATCTTCCTGGCAGGTCTTCATTCTGTTAGAGGGTGCAATGTAGGTTTGAGGCTGAATTGAGGTCAGCGGCATAAAATCTCTGTACCGTAATAAAGGGATTGTTGAGAAAAGGTAATCAAATCAATGTGATGTTATGCATTGAGATTTGTGAATTCTCTCAAAAAATTATAATAATAATTATTAAATGGTGTAACGCTGCTTTAAGCCGTTTTGTATTCACTAATGCAAAATGCCCCACTTAAGGGGCGGTCACTTTGACCATGAAAAATTTCAGTCGTGATATGACGTCATGCTCTGTCTTTTTTAAAAACATAAATTCAACATATAGCAAATAATAATAAATCCAGAATGTAAAAATATACAATTTACTTCACTTTTCTGCAACTTTGCAAACTTGCAACAAGTTTGTGTTCTTTTAATTCAGCCAAGATGTCATGCCGTGACATATCGATCTTCTATTGGTCACACATCTTCATGTGATATGAATTCTCAGGTCAGAGTTCACCAAAGTTTAACTTTGGAATGCAGCAAAACTTCTTCACATGAACTTGAGTTTCCAGTCTTCAGCATTCGAATGCATTTGAATGGAAGTGAATAAATCAAAAATGTACAATTTTTACATATTATTTAATCAAACATTAGATAAAAAGATTTTCAAACAAACTTGTGACTAATTAAAGCCAGCAAACATAAAAACGGTAAACCTAAATGCATATACAGTATAGTTATAGCAGTATGGGGAATTAGTATAACAGTATGGGGAATTGTGTTGGTCTAATGAGTTTTTCTGTCAAATCAAAGTAATATACCATCATCTGTAATTCAAAAATCGCTATTCAACTTATTTTGTAACTTGGAAGCTGTTTTCTGTGAATGTGCGAGACTTCCGATTTATTAGTCGCTATAGGTAAATGACTAGAATAATAATAAACGTGCTGTAAACTGTAAAACTGTTTGTGCTACAAAGCAATGCGTTAATGATTACAATAATAAGTTATCGATAATAATACATTACGATAATGCATTTTTTAATACATTTTTTAAAATTATGATAAATACTAGTTTGCAATATCAAGCAGCATAATAAACTGTTTTTGTGCTGCTAAAATAACAGGAAGCAGATGATAACATAAGCCTCGCAAATTCAAGTTAGAAATGGCCGCACCTGCCCTTACATTAAAATTAAAGTCGATATACTGGATAAAATGTAATTGCATTTTTATAGTTTGGTCTGTTTTGTGTTTAACCCTTTCAGTGTTCAGAGGAGAAGAAAGAAACGGAGGAGAACAGCGATGCAAGCAAATCCGAGATCAGCCTGGTCTACGAGATCGCCCTTAAGAGGAACCTGCCTGTTAACTTTGAGGTAAACTAAGCTAATTTAATTGAGAATATTAAGAAATGTAACACTCTTCAGGAAATCTCAAATGTAATTTTTATAGTACAGTTATTTCCAGCTCTGGTGACCCTATCCAGCCCATTAACCATTTTCTTACACTGTACTCCAAAACAGTTGTATGCTTTTGACATTTTCCCTTTTTCTCAGACAACACAACCTCAGTGTCATATGTTATTGCTAGTTCATTGGAATCAAAAGCTTCCTACATGGGTAGCTGACTTCTAAGAATGCATCCGTATTGCAATTGACCCTGATTTGAAACACTCTTCATATGCAGCAACTTCAAACGTATATAGCATTCCTGACATTAAGCACACAGGAGTCTCAACTCGCAGTAAATTCTAGTAGATTTTGACGTTAACATGTTGCTAAGCTAACTGCTATACTCTTACAAGCATAAAATTACACTGCACACACGAATATTGGCTAATAGTACTCTTATAAATATAAATTTTTATCTATACATTTTAAAATCAAATAAAATATTTTTCTGTGTTCGTCCACCATCTTGGATTCAATTTTTCCACACTGAACTCATCACAGTGCATTCTGGGATTGCCTTTTCAGTGTATGATGTATGCAGTGCTGCCTTAGACATCTAAAAGAAGGTTTTGTGTAGGTTTTGAGAGTAAAATACTCTCTAGATAGTCTTCTCAATGGGTTTTGGAACAGAGTGAGTGACTCTCTTTCACTGTAATGTTTTTTTTTTTTTCCCCCTGCCCTTCAAGTGTCCATTCCAATTTAATCAAATTCATCCATCAGAATATACTTGCATATCCGTTCATTCAATAAATTGAAAATTACTAGCTTCAAGTAAAGAGGATAAAGTGGGAAAGTGATTATATTAAACACCTATTCTTGGTCAAGCTCTGTCAGCGTCAGATAATCCGGTAATTGTAATTGCTTTAACACTTAAAAGCATTTATTTTGGGAAGGAGGTCAATTTGGACAACATTCAAAATCAGCATTTCATTAAAGAGCTGCATCAATGACACTTTAAATCAACACAAACCTCTACATTCAACATTAGAGGAAATCTGAGGAGCTCTATAGCCTCACTACTACTGCATCCGAGTTTATCTTAAATGATTTTCCACGGCTGTCTCCAACTTCATAATCTCCAATCATCTGCTTGGCTTTGGTCAACTAGAATCTTCCTGACGTACATTCTCCAAGAATCCCTTGTACTTGCATGCAATTTGTTTCGTCTGGGGACCCCAATCTAACTGCATTTGGACACACTGTAGCTTTTTCTTTTTTTTTCTTTCTTTAAAGTTTGGACTGTAAGTCATCTGTGAGAGCCTGGACTGGTTTCAACCTTGTTAGATCTTTTCAGGAAATTTCTCCCCAGCTATTTGTAGGAATGGAAATGTTTTTGTTCCTGATTCAATTAGCATGCAAACGTGGAATATTACGGTGTTACTATGCGAGAAAGAAACCATAAAGAAAATAATTTGTTGTTCAAAGATGTGGGACACATGAAAGCTTTTAATGGGGACCTATAATGCCCCTTTTACAAGATGTAATATAAGTCTCTGGTGTCCCCAGAATGTGTCTGTGAAGTTTCAGCTCAAAATTCCCCACAGATCATTTATTATAGCTTGTCAAATTTGCCTCTATTTGGGTGTGAACAAAAACACGCCATTTTTGTGTGTCCAAAAAGAGGGCAGAGCTTTAACAGCTCGCGCTTCAGATACTCAACAACAACAAAGCTGGAGAATTTCACGCAGCCAAAATGACGATTGTCAGTAATGGTGTTCAGCCTTACATTGTTCAAGCCGGAATCAGACACTGATCGAGAGACTCAGGAACAAGTTACAACTTTTAGAATGCAACTGGACGTTTCTGAATGGTTAGTGAATAAATTAATGTAGTTGCTGTGGAGTTGATTCAACTCATCAACTAGCATGTGCCGTCATGTTAATCATTTGTGCAAATCCAGCATTGAACTGACCATCATTTGTGAAGCAGTCCAGTGTAAAATGACGGCATGGCAACAACACACTACTACAACAACTCTTCCTCTTCTCTAAAGCAGCCCAACATGGCCTCGCCCCCTTTGTTGCGTGTTCTCGGCAGCAGGGTTTATGTAAATTTTAGGGTTAGTGATGTCACTAACCCGGGAAGAAGCTTGTTGTAGTCCCTACCAGCCATTTGTTGTAGTCCTTAAACAGCGAATTCTTTAAAAGAAAATATCTCCCTTTGCATTGAACATTGAGCGTCGTAACTTTGCAATTGTTGTTTATGCTCTAACAACAACTTTAGATTTAATAAATTGTTGAGATTTGATAATCACACTAAGTCATATCGTGATTTTGGTTTTAATTTGAGTAATTGTGCAGCCCTAACAGAAACAGAAGAAAGAAAGTCTTACAGGTTTGGAATGAGCTTAGGTCAACCAGAACAGTGTCTCATCTGTCCCCTTATGAAGTCAAGGACTACTCGGTAATCTGCACACCTTCACCTTCTTGTCGGTGTCAAACGATATCAAACAGATGCCAACTTCAAAGGGCAAATGCATTAATCACAGTTTCTGTCATGGATGATGCCTTACAGAGGTACAAGAGTGGAAACCCATGCCAAGAACCACCCATCGAGTACATAAGTACCTTCCCTCAGGGAATACACATCAACAATCCATACAAAAGAGCTTTTCTTCATTATATCAGTCCTTGCCATTGTCCCACCCTGGCCTGGTATCCTGCCTTTTCACCAGGCTGAGGACACGGCTGTCTCACTAATACCGTATCTCCCCTCGCATCCATGGAGGGGATGAAGAATGATCAACCTCATGTTACAGCGATTCCTTCCTACAACTTGATCTCCGTTGCCAGCCATGCGAGACTGGAGCGCAGACAGAGGAACTGGCCACCATCAGACACAAGAATCAAACACTTGCTGAAACCCCATCGCTGCCTGAGGATGCCATATCATCTGTTGTAGACAACACAACCTCGTCTGCCGCCATAGAAGGAGTCGGGCTCCAGTGCCAAGACCTCCTCACAGTCCTCGTTCACCCGATGAGGCTTATTCACCGGCTGGAACTGCCGCCCACCTACCTTAGTGTTTTATAGCTGCCTGCCATGGAAACTGTGTCAGGAGGCCAACTTGAGATTTGCCAGGCCTGTTTTGACTTCTTGTTGGTGTAGTTGTAACAACTCATTTTTGTTAAAGGAATAGTTCGCTTTAAAATGAAAATTACCCCAAGATTTACTCACCCTCAAGCCATCCTAGGTGTATATGACTTTCTTCTTTCTGAAGAACATAATCAGAGTTATATTAAATATCCTGACGCGTCCAAACTTTATAATGGCAATGAACAGGGGCAACAAGTTTGAAGCTCAAGAAAGTGCATCTATCCATTATAAACGTACTCCACGCGGCTCCGGGGGGTTAATAAAGGCCTTCTGAAGCGAAGCGATGCGTTTGTGTAAGAAAAATATCCATATTTAACAAGTTATAAAGTAAAATATCTTTCTTCCGCCAGACCGCATTCCATATTCAACGATGAAAGTGTAACTCCTCTCGCAGTTTAAAACGCTTACGCTATGTCCTACTCTTCGTAAGTTGAATACGGAAGGCGATCTGGCGGAAGCTAGATATTTTACTTGTTAAATATGGATATTTTTCTTACACAAATGCATCACTTCGCTTCAGAAGGCCTTTATTAACCACCCGGAGCCGTGTGGAGTACGTTTATGATTGATGGATGCACGTTCTTCAGCTTCATACTCGTTGGTCCCGTTCACTGCCACTATAAAGCTTGGACGAGTCAGGATATTTATTAGTACAACTCCGATTGTGTTCATCAGAAAGAAGAAAGTCATACACACCTAGGATGGCTTGAGCGTGAGTAAATCTTGGGGTAGTTTTCATTTTAAAGTAACTAATCCTTTAAACCCATATAATAAATGAGTGCAAAATAAGATATAAAAGTACAGTTCATCCAAAAATTAAAATTGTCATCATTTACTCACCCTCATTCATTCCAAACCTGTATGACTTTCTTTCTGCAGAAAGAAGATATTTTGAAGAATGTTTCAACTGTTTTTGTCCATATAATAAAAGTCAATGCGGTCCAAAACTTTGGACCCCATTGGCTTCGATTGTATGAACAAAAAAGCACTGAGACATATTTCAAAATATCTTCTTTTTTGTGCCACAGAAGAAAGTAAGTCATACAGGTTTGGAAAGAAATGGGTGTGAGTAAATGACAGAATTTTCATTTTTGCATGAACTGTCCCTTTAAGGTGACATATTTTTTTCTCCCGGAGATTGTGCCCAAGTCAATTCACTATTAATTTTTACAAAGTAACTGTGAAATTTGTAGTCAGAAATGCAAAAATAATTAAAGCTGCAAGCAGCGATGAAAGGGCCCTCGCACCCGGGCTCACCGCCACCCGGTGGCCTTGTGAAAACGGTGAACAGTGGGCGACATGCATGTAAGCGAGTAAATACAGGAGAAATATTTCAACGTGCCACACTTCCTGCTGCCACCAGGTGGTGCTTTGACTAATACTGAATATTGCCATGTAGATGTCTTCAGGCCAAGACTATTATCAAACGTGAAGTTTGGAGCAGATCGGACATTGAATGCCTGAGTTACAACAACTTCCTGTTTCGTGGCATTAATTGCATTGCATTAATTGCACTTAGCCAAGTGTTGCATGATTTAACATGTTTCTAGTATGTTTGGTACTTCATGGCATATACAAGTGTGTTTCTGGGAGTGAATTACAGTGTAAAGCATGCCATTTCCTGTTGCCAGCAGGTGGCGCTATGACTGACTGAATATTGGCATATAGATGTCTTTAGACCAGGACTCTTATCACACGTGTGAAGTTTGGAGCAGTTCGGACACTGTATGCCTGAGTTACAACAGCTTCCTCTTTCATGGCGAAACATCAGACTTTGTCAGTCCGCCACGGACACACCCTTCAGCGAAAACTCAAGATCTTTGATATTTATCATCGCTAAGGTCTTAAGATTAGATTGACAACATATGATGTTGATCTGGTTTAATCTCTATGAGGAGTTAATCACAGTGTAAAACATGTCATTTCCTGTTGCCCACAGGTGGTGCTATGACTGTAACTGAATATTGCCATGTAGATGTCTTCAGGCCAGGACTCTAATAAAACATGTGAAGTTTGGGGCAGATCGGACATTGTATGCCTGAGTTACAACAGCTTCCTGTTTCATGGCGAAACATCGAATTTTGTCAGGCCGCCACGGACACACCCTTCAGTGAAAACTCAAGATCTTCGCAATTTAATATCACAAAGGCCTTTAGATTAGACTGACCAAATATGATGTTGATCTGATTAAAGCTGTAAGAGGAGTTCGTTAAAGTACAACGTCTGGAAATGGCAAAAACTGCAAAAATTTTGCAGAGAAAATTCAAAATATCTCACTTCCTGTTGGGTTTACAGATTTTGCACCCAGGGTCTTTTTTGTAGGTGTTGGGTTGTTACATGTGTGTACCGAATTTCATACCTGTACGTGAAACGTAGCGCAAAGGGCGCTTAATTGAAATTTTGTAGGTGGCGCTATCGAGCCATTTTGCCACACCTAATTCTGAAACCCATATCAGACGTGGATTTTCACCACTTCTGACACGTGTGCAAAGTTTCATGAGTTTTCGAGCACGTTTAGGCCCTCAAAAATGCGATTCATTTCGGAGAAGAAGAATAATTGGCCGAGCAATTACAATAGGGTCCTCACACCATCAGTGCTCGGGCCCTAATAAGTGTTTCCAAGTCTTCCATTGTTTGACAAAAAAGATAGTTTTATTACTTTGACATTACATATACAGCTTTATGCCTCATTTTGGCACTCAAGCAGTAATCTACATTTAAAAATTCCCTTTTCAAGTTATTTGAAAAATTTCTTATCATGGAGAATCTTAGAGAAATTCATATCTCATTGGAGTCTTGGTCTCTTTTTCTCTGGGAATTTCTTGTCTACTTCATAGCTGAATTCAGTTAGTTGTATAATCAGTTTTGATCTAACTTAGTGCTGTCCTAGATAAATCACCACTTTCAACCCATGGAATAGACCATGTGGGAGTTCCCTCAATGACGAACTCGCAGCTTTAAGCCCTTTTCCTTCCTCCCCACACCTCATCCTCGCAAGAGAGCTTAAAACGACATGATGATATTTCCAAGAGAGAAGTATAGCAGAATTTCGTCATTTCATTATAGAGTGATGCTCACCCGGAGGAATTCTCAATACTTATGTAACATCTAAGTGTGATGATCAAATGCATTCCACATCAAGGTTTAGTAAATATTGGGTTATGCTGCTCTGTCAAGTGTGCGGGAAATGCACAGTGCTCTCTTGTGTTCCTCAGTTTCTGGCCATCTTCAGATGAAAGCCCAGATTGTCGAGGATCAGAAGCTTACAGATGAAGATTAATGATGTTTGTCTACACTTCCAATCATTCATAATAATGGTCTTGAGCTGTAAAGAGAGAGTTCTCCCAGAAATTACATTTCTTTCAACATTTACTCACCCTCATGTCGTTTGAAACACGGATGATTTTCTTTCCTATGTGAAACACTAAAGGTGACAGTGATTGGGACTGGGGCGGTCAAGATCAAAAAGCACCATAAAAGTACTGTAAACACAGCCCATACTTACAGTTTTCTTTATTAACTTATAGTTTCTGCATTTTGTAGATTTGAATATATACAGACTTTGAATATATACAGAAATACAGTCAAACCTAAATTTATTCAGACACCTTGAACATTTCATTCATTAATACAGTTTATTCACTATAGTTTAAAAAAATGGTAATAAAATATGACAATATCTCAGAGTTAAACTGTGTCAGAAAAAAATAATCAATTATGTCAGATAACACTTAAGCAAAACATGGTCAGGTCAAACAGGGTTGCCAGGTTTTTATAACAAAACCTGCCCAATTGCTACTCAAAACTATCCCAATCGTGTTTTGGGGGGTCCCACGGTAAAAATCGCCTTCCGGGGGGTAAAATCCACGTTTTTGGCGGGGTTCCCCTATTAAAATTCGCATTCCAGGGGCTAAATATCATGTTATTTGGGGTCGCTTCAACCCGCGGACATGAAAAACAACCTGCGGCAACAGTGTAAAAATAGCCCAATTCCGCGGGAAAACTGCAGACTTGGCAACACTGAGGTCAAAGTGTCTGAATAATTTTTGGTTCCAAATTCTTATCAGTTTTACTGGTAGTCCACTGTATGAAGAATTTTTGGGTATAATATGTCACAGTTTACTTTATTTTGCTATCCTCACTTACATAAATGAACTATAGTGTCCTGCACCCACTAGTAAAAATATATCAAAAATGTCTGAATAATTTTTGGTTTGACTGTATATAGGAAAAAAAAAACTATATATGTGTGTATATATATATAGTTATATATTACATTATATTATATTATATTATATTATATTATATTATATTATGTGTGTGTATTTTATATTTATTTATTTTTATTTATTTATTTTGACTCTAATTGACTTACATTTTGATTATTTTGATTAATTTGTTTTGAATTTCCAGCAAAAATTCTGTCTGTTCAGATATCATATGGCTTCAGAAAACTTAAAATATATGACTAGTATATGACTTTTGTGGTACTTCTAGTGCTGTCAAACGATTAATCGCGATTAATCACATCCAAAATAAAAATTTGATTACATAATATGTGTGTGTACTGTGTATATTTATGTATATATAAATACACACACATACATGTATATGTTTAAGAAATATTTAAATGTGTATATATATATTTGTTAAATATATACATGCATGTGTGTGTATTTATTTATATATACATAATAAATAAACACAGTACACACACATATTATGTGTAAACAAACTTTTATTTTGGATGCGATTATTCGCGATTAATCATTTGACAGCACTACTTTTTTCATCCATTTTCAAGCTCTTCCAAGAACTGCAGGAACATTCACAAAATTTGTCCTTTTGTTTTGCATGGAAAAAAATAACAGTGTACAAAGTTGGAACAACATGATGGTGATTAATAATGACAATTTTCATGGATGAACACATTTTTGGATGATCTATCCCTTTAAGGCATTGCACAGGGTTTGAAATGGCATGGGCATCCAAGTTTTATTTATGTAAGCCATGAAGCTTATTGAAGTTTGCCACTGTTTTTGAATCGGACGTGATAATCTTCATTAGTTTTGTATGGTGATCTGGCTCCTCTCAGCTGAGCCTGTTTCACTGGAGTGTCACATGTTTGTATGAATGCCAGAATGGTCATGTGTGTGAAGAGAGGATGTGAGGAGGGAGTCTCTGGAGACGGATAACTTTCAGTTCTGACTGAGCACATAGAGGCCCACCCTCAGCTGTGTATGTGCGTCTATGTGAAACTCAATCCCCCCAGTGTTGCTCTTAAAGTGCTCAGAGCAGCTCACCTGTTCTGTTGACCATCTTGATGATGTCACAGGAAGTAAATACGATTACATGTGCATTAAATTAAATTTTGGTTTCTCACGACATGCATTCGTGAGAAATGGATAGTAGTAGCGGAATAGAGGATGAACAGTCAGCACAAAATTGTGACACAGAAATGCAGTTTGATTGGTTGTGAATAAAATTACCTCTGATCAGCCATAAAACAATAACTAAAATAATTATTATATATATATATATATATATATATATATATATATATATATATATATATATATATATATATATATATATATATATATATATATTTGTATTATTTATATACTATATATTATTATTTTTTGATTTGCCGTAAATTTTAAAATGGTCAGTTTTCAGTTTTTAATTTTAGTTTAAATTTAAATAATTTTATTATTTGCTTTTGTCATTTTTATTAGTCTTTGTTTTTTAATATTTCTATTTAGTTTTAATTTATTTTTATTTCAGCTTTAGTAATTGTAGTCCTTCAAAATTATTTTATTCTAGTTAGTTGAAGGCAACATTTTTAATTATAGTTTGTTATAGTTATATTTTATATTAGTTCAGCTCTATTTCAATTAATGAAAATTATTTTTAATAGTTTTAGTTAACTCATATATATATATATATATATATATATATATAATATATATATATATATATATATATAATATAACAAAAAGTTATGTATTAAAGATACAAATATAAAATATATATTTTAAATAAAATATGATGTTTTTGTCTTGCAAAAATGGAAAGCAGCTAGATTCTTGTTTACAAGCTTAAAATGTCCTTAAGTCTGCATTAATTTGTGTGTGCTTCTGATTTATATTCATCCATATGCATATTCATGTATATTCATATTCATATATTCATACTTGGTGTGTGTGTTTAAGAACCAGGTGCAGTCTCTTCAGTTCCAGTGGTCTCTTTCCCCATAGTTATTGATCTGGGTGTTAAACCGGACAGCTCAAATGTACTGAGTCTAATTAGCAGTATTCCCATTTGCTGAGAAAGAGGAAGAGAAAGGGCAGAAGGAAGAGAGCGTGCAGCAGACATGGCCTAAGGGGCAGAGAGAAAGGGAGCATGACTGGAATAACTGCTGTTCCCACTTCTGCATGCATATGTGTTCTCTTGTGTAACGTGTTCATTACATGCCCCTCAGGTGCTGAAGGAAAGCGGACCCCCACACATGAAGAGTTTCCTCACACGTGTGACGGTGGGGGAGTTCTCAGCCGAGGGTGAGGGGAATAGTAAGAAACTCTCCAAAAAGAGAGCGGCCCTCTCCATCTTACAAGAACTGAAGAAACTGCCAGTCCTTCCTGTGGTGGAGAAACCCAAAGTGCATTACAAGAAGCGGCCTAAGACCATATTAAAGGTGGGCAGATTTAGGAGCAGAACTAATTCCAGAGTGGTGGATGTAACTGGAATATTACATTGATGTTTTAATTCACTAGAATTGTATGAATATTTTATGGGATGTATTTTGGAGGGTGTTAAAGGTGAGGTGTGTAATTTCTGCACCAATAGCGGCATCAGAAGGAATTGCCAAATTAAAGGCTTCGTACTTGTATAAATTCCATCACCAACTGTACCAACAACCCTATCAATGAAAAAAGCACAAATTCTGTTATCAATATTGAATTGTTTTTATGGAGCTTTGTGTAAAAAAAAATATATAGTAAAAAAACAGTAATATTGTGAAATATCATTACAATTTAAAATATTATTTATAATATTATTTGAATATACTTTGTCATTTATTACTGTGATGACAAAGATGGATTTTTCAGCATCATTATTCCAGTCTTCAGTGTCACATGATCCTTCAAAAATCATTTTAATATGCTGATTTGGTGCTTAAGAGACATTTCTTATTATTATCAATGTTGAAAACAGTTGTTTTTTTCTGAAATCTTTTTAATTAATATAAAGTTCAACAGTTCAACAGCATTTATTTGAAATAGGAATCTTTTGTAACATTATAAATGTCATTTGATCAATTTAATGCATCCTTGCTAAATAAAAGTATTAATTTGTTTTAAAAAATCTTACTGACCCCAAACTTTGGAAGTGTATATTTAAAAATAAATAAATAAATAAATTTAAAAAAAAAAATAAGTGTAGAATTTGATCCTTTAATGGTTTAAGTAAAGCATGATGATCAACTAACACACAGAACCTGAAGGAATAGTTTACTCAAAAATGATAAACAATGGTTGCTGTTTTCCATATAATGAAAATGAATGAGCATTGAGTCTGTCAACTCAAAAAGAATCATAAAAACGTCGGTTACACTTTATTTTACAGTACGTGTACTTACCCAAGAAAGTACCGGTAATATAAGGTAGCTAAATGGGTTAAGGTTGGGTTTAGGGGTAGGTTCAGGGTTAGTAGTTATAACCCAGTTATTGTAATTGCTATAATAAGTACATAGTATGTACATGTGGAACAGGACTGTAAAATAAAGTGCTACCAAAATGTCATAAAAGTGGTCCACATGACAATACATCAATACAAATCTTCTGAAGCCATACAGTAGCTTTTTGTGACAAACAGATTGAAATAAATGTCATATTCATTGAAAATCTTTGTCATTTCGGAGTTTGACAGCCCTAATCCAAATTTATTTTTATTAAACGGAGATGGAAGTTGTTCAGAAATTCACTTTTTTGTTGCAAGAAAACCAGGAACAACATGACGGATCTCATTTTGTGTGATCTATTCTTTTAATTAACTCAGGCTGTTCTCTTTTAAAATGCTAGAAAGACTTTTATATCATGCAGATGTTTATTGCCTCACTCATTCACTCACTCACTCAGTCAGTAACTCATTCACACGCGCTCATTCACTCTTTTGTCATTCTCCTGACAGGGTTACTGACGTGAACATTAACCAGCCGTCCATCTGTCCCTCTGCTGCTTTATCTGTGTCTCTCATCCTCATTCTCATTTTCTTTTTCGTTCTCAATTTCTCTCTCAGACAGGACCAGAATATGGACAGGGCATGAACCCTATTAGCAGACTGGCTCAGATTCAACAGGCCAAAAAGGAGAAGGAGCCCGAATATATGCTGCTTTCAGAGAGAGGAATGCCCCGCCGTAGAGAATTCATCATGCAGGTAAATTTAATGAGAGCGGGAATCAGGAGGTATAAAGTAAAAGAGAAACTTTGAGGCAGAGGGGGGTAGTGAAGGACAGATGAGTCCTGCACAAACACTGATAACCTCCCACTGTGCAATCTGTCTTAATCAGAAAGACTGTCACCTCCTCTGGCTCTGATTACCACTGACCTTCAGCTCTGTCAAAGTCAGGCAGAGACTCTTTTTACACACACAGTTGCTTATTCACTCTTGGAAATGTCAACTCATTGCAGTTGTTAATTGATAATTAGTCTTAATTTAGATCATTTAGGTGATGACAATAACTTGCCCATGGACTGTAGGTCCAAGCACATTTCAAAGCTTAAACACACAACTTTGTGCAAAAGCTTCTGCCCAGCTCAACAAATATGTGTATTTATGACCTTGACCTCTCTCATGAAGGTATATGTTAATCCCAGGCATGGATGATGATTGACTGTTGGCTTGTTTTCTTTTCCTGATTGTTCACTGCATCACAAATATGCTCTTAGCACACATCACATCACGGGCTGATGTCCGTTGTTTTATTACAGGTCATTAAAACAACAATAGCTCTATTGCTCACTGCCCAGTGAAAAAATTGACTTTACCTCATACAGTAAAAATGAAGCCCCCTGTAGCCATAACGGCAGTGCCTAGTCCCTGTGAAAAAAAGATGCACAAATACTAGCAGAATTGGCTCAAAATCACCTCAGATTTCCACATATTTTTTGAAATGGCTCCAACTTGGATTTGCTTTTGGACTCTAGTTTTGGATCTTAAATCATGAAAGAATCTTAACCCTGGGCTTAAGATGACCAATCAGAACTTGTACAGCTAGATATCTGCACTTGTTCTTTGAGCATTTTGTAGTATAGTATATGGAGCACAGTAGATTAGAGCAGAATAGAGTATAGAGTGGAGTGGAAGAGAAGTATAGGATAAAGTGCAGTAGATTAGAGTTGAATATAACAGTATACATTGGAGTCGAGTAGAGTAATATAGATTAGTGTTAAAAGGGTAGATTTGTATACAGTTGTATGGAGTAGTATAGATACAAGAGGGTAATATATAGTAGTGTAGAGTATTAAAGAGTTGAAAAAGGGTAGTGTACGTAGTATTGAGTAGTGTAGAGTAGATAGGACAGAATAGTATATAGTAGTGTGGAGCTGAAATGGTAGAGTAGATATGATAGAGTAGATTTGTGTAAAGTAGGGATGCACCGATCCGGTATTCAGTATCGGCATTGATACTGCAACATTTGCCGGATTGGGTATCGGTAAAATCTAAAACTGTGCTCCACAAAAGGCAAAAAACACATTATAAAGCACCATGAAAGTTTTCGTGCACTATATTGCAAGTCTTCCGAAGCCATTCGATTACATTCGAAAACAGCTGTATGGAGTTGTATGGAGTAGGGTAGAGTTGTTGAATGGAGTTGTGTAGATAGGATGGATTGGAGTAGAGTAGATTGGATAGAGTACATTTGTATAGAGTAGTGTATGAGTTGTATGGAGTAGAGTTGTATAGAGTAGGGTGGAGTTGTTAAATGGAGTTGTGTAGACTAGATAGGATGGATTAAATATAGAATAGAGTAGATTTGTATAGAGTATTGTATAGTTGTATGGAGTAGAGTAGTGTAGAGTTGTATAGAGTAGGATAGAGTTGTTAAATGGAGTCATGTAGACTAGATAGGATGGATTGGATTAGAGTAGAGGATAGAGTAGATTTGTATAGAGTATTGTATAGTTGTATGGAGTAGTGTAGAGTTGTATAGAGTAGAGTTGATAAATAGAGTTGTGTAGACTAGATAGGATGGATTAGATTAGAATAGATAGGATAGAGTAGATTTGTATAGAGTATTGTATAGATGTATGGAGTTGTATAGACTAGATAGGATGGATTGGATTAGAGTAGATAGGATAGGTAGATTTTTAAATAGTATTGCAAAGTTGTATGGAGTAGAGTAGGGTAGAGTTGATAAATGATAATAGATGGGATAGAGTAGATAGGATAGATGGGAGCAGATTAGAGTTAAATAGAATTGTATGGCGTAAATTTGTATGTGGTTGAATGGAAATATTGACTAGGTAGGATAGGATGGATTGGAGTAGAGTAGGTAATATGAAGTGACGAAAGTGACATGATGTGAATTAGTCCTCTGCATTTAATCATCCAAGTTAATGCACACATTAGGAGCAGTGAGTAGTGAACACACTGTGGACATACACTGGAGCAGTGGGCAGCCATTTGGGGGTTAGGTGCCTTGCTGAAGGGCACCCCAGTCGTGGATATTAAGAGTGGAAGAGAGTGCTGTTCGTTCACTCCCCCAACTACATTTTCCTGCCGGTATTGAGAATTGAACCTTTCGGGTTACAAGTCTGACTCTCTAACCATTAGGCCACGACTGCCCTTAGCAGAGTGGAATTGTATAGAATAGTGTAGAGTTGAAGGGTATAATAGTTAGGGTGGAGAAGATAGGGTAGGGTAAAATAGACTCAGAGTTAAATAGAATACTATGGCATAGAGTACACAACCCTGCTCCATTCAACTCTGTACTAGACTAGATAGGATGGATTGAAGTAGAGCAGAAAGGATATTGTAGAGCTGAGTAAATTAGCATATAGTGGATTAAAGTAGTGCATAATAAATTAGATAGATCAGAGTGGAATAGAGTGAAGTTGAGTTGAGTACAGAAAAGAAAAAAAAAAACGTACTTTCCCGCAGGGAGGGAAGCTGCAGTATTTCAGAAGCAGAAATGGTACAATGAAAACTACAGTTAATGAAGCAAAATCATGTTGAGTGCCATTCTGAATGATCTGTCAGAGGCTCATCCAGCACTACCACACACGTAAACAAGTATCAAGGAGCATCCAAGTTGGAGAAGTTTCTCTTCCCTGTCTCCCGTCCGATAATCCCTCGCTTTAAAGCACTCCGTGCATCTCTGAGCGTGTGGTAACGCAGCCTCTAACTGATTCTCCATGCTCCTTTCACTGTCGCATTAGACTCTGCTTGTGTGTGTTTCTTTTGTGTTTCCCAGTCGCTTCTAAAATTTCCACATTGTTCCCTCTCTGGTCTGTGGGCATCAATACGTGTCTGTTTTCAGGTTTTCAGGCCCACACCATCTCTCCCCACCTCCTGCTTTGCTCCTTATAAATATGAAAAGATGGTTGTCTGGGTTTAGAGACAGATTGACAACAAAATGGTTTTTTTTAGAGAATATAGTACTATACTGATTGGTTGTTGGTTGTGTTTTCCGCCAGATTCTGATCTGCTTATAGTTTGCTTGTCTATTTTTTCATTATTAATATTTCAGACAACATTTGATGTATTATTGCTTTTTTAATTAACGATCCTGACCTTAGTATCTGTAGGATGGGCAAAAACATTGTTTAATGTAATCCAGCTGCCATTTAGTCATCAGTACTACTAAATGTTAATGAGTTAGTTACAATTTTATAGTAGTGACAGGCAGACATCACTAAACATCTACCACTGTTGGTTTGTTGGCAGGTGAAAGTAGGTACTGAGGTGACCACAGGAACTGGACCCAATAAGAAAGTGGCCAAGCGTAATGCAGCTGAGGCCATGCTTCTTCAACTGGGCTACAAGGCTTCTACACCATTACAGAACACTCCAGAAAAGGTCAGTGCTGGTGAAGCTACTTTGAAACTTTTAAGCTACAACATCTAGTAACTATTAAAGGGTTGGTTCACCCAAAAATGAAAATTTTGTCATTAATTACTCACCCTCATGTTGTTCTACACCCATAAGACCTTTGTTCATCTTCAGAACACAAATTAAGATATTTTTGATGAAATCTGATGGCTCAGTGAGGCCTCTATTACCAGCAAGATAATTTACACTTTTAGATGCAGTTCATGTGAGTACAATGGTTCAACCTTAATATTATAAAGCGACGAGAATACTTTTTGTGCGGCAAAAAAACAAAACGACTTTTCAACAATATCTAGTGATGTGCGATTTCAAAACACTGTTTCATGAAGCTTCGAAGCTCTGAACCACTGATTCAAAACAAAAGATTCGTAAAGCTTCGAAGCTTTACGAATCTTTTGTTTTGAATCAGTGGTTCAGAGCGCCAAAATCGCGTGATTTCAGTAAACGAGGCTTCGTTATGTCATAAGTGTTTTGAAACTTCAATAGTTCACGTGACTTTGGCAGTTTGATACGCGATCATAACCACTGATTCGAAACAAAAGATTCGTGAAGCTTCGAAGCTTCATGAAGCAGTGTTTTGAAATCACCCATCACTAGATATTGTTGAAAAGTCGTTATTTTGTTTTTTTGGCGCACAAAAAGTATTCTCGTCGCTTCATAATATTAAGGTTGAACCACTGTAGTCACATGAACTGTTTAAAATATGTTTTTAATACCTTTCTGGGCATCTGAAAGTGTTAATTATCTTGCTGGCAATGGAGGCCTCACTGAGCCATCAGATTTTATCAAAAATATCTTAATTTGTGTTCCGAAGATGAACGAAGGTCTTACGAGTGTGGAACAGCATCAGGGTGAGTAATTAATGACAGAATTTTCATTTTTGGGTGAACTAACCCTTTAAATTACAACTTGTAATTTAAATTAGTCAGTAGTTGGCTACACTACAAGCTACTAAGCCATTAAAGCTAATGCCTTAAAAGCTATTTTAAAAGAATAATTTCTTTTAAATCATGCTACTATTGGGTTGCATTTCACATTCTTTCAAAATCAATGCAGTATTTATCACAAAAACATTTTACTAATTAAGTTTTTTATAAATTGAAACACATTTTACACTAAATTCAAATAATAAAACAAAAAATACTTTTAAAAAGTAGAATACATATATAATAAAATCAATCATTTAATTAAATATTTATATTTAATTATTTCACCACTAAAAAGTGAATTTTATTGTGATGACGGTAATGACAGCAATTAATTTGTTGTTTTTGAACTGAATATTTGAAATAACCATCCAAAAATGTTTCAGACTTTCCTGTTTTTACTGTGTCGTTAATAATTATATGAGGTCATTTTGTTGCACATCAACTTTTATTCAGTTTTTTTTTTTTTTTTTTTTTTTTTTTACGTTTTAGTAAGATTTCTGTTAGATGTCTCTCGTTTAGTAAGCTAATTGTCCCAGTAAAGTGAATAAAGTAGTTAGTAAATATATAATAAAATAAATAAAATTGTTAAATTAAATATTTATATTTAATTATTAATTTTACCTTCTGAAAAGTATTTATTGGGATGACAATGATGATAGAAATTAATTAGTAATTTTTGAACTGGTTGTTGGAGATGAACCACCTGGGGAAAAAAAAAAACAAAAAACTTTTTGCTAAATTGTTTCAGACTTCCCTTTTTTTTTTTTTTTTTTTAAAGTGTTAGTTCACCCAAAAATGAAAATTCTGTCATTAATTACTCACCCTCATGTCGTTCCACACCCGTAAGACCTTTGTTCATCTTCGGAACACAAATTAAGATATTTTTGATAAAATCTGATGGCTCAGTGAGGCCTACATTGACAGCAAGATAATTAACACTTTCAGATGGCCAGAAAGCTACTAAAGACATATTTAAAACAGTTCATGTGACTACAGTGGTTCAACCTTAATGTTATGAAGAGATGAAAATACTTTTTGTGCACCAAAAAAAAAAAACAAAATAACAACTTTATTTAACAATATCTAGTGATGGGCGATTTCAAAACACTGCTTCATGAAGCTTCGAAGCTTTGCAAATCTTTTGTTTCGAATCAGTGGTTCGGAGCATGTATCGTTTACTGAAATCACATGACTTTGGCAGTTTGATAACCGCTCTGAACCACTGATTTGAAACAAAAGATTTGCAAAGCTTCATGAAGCAGTGTTTTGAAATCGCCCATCACTAGATATTGTCATAAAGTCGTTATTTTGTTTTTTTGGCGCACAAAGTATTCTCATCTCTTCATAACATTAAGGTTGAACCACTGTAGTCACATGAACTGTTTTAAATATGTTTTTAGTACCTTTCTGGGCATATGAAAGTGTTAATTATCTTGCTGTCAATGGAGGCCTCACTGAGCCATCGGATTTTATCAAAAATATCTTAATTTGTGTTCCGAATATGAACAAAGGTCTTACGGGTGTGGAGCGACATGAAGGTGAGTAATTAATAACATAATTTTCATTTTTGGGTTAACTAACCCTTTAACTGTGTCAGTAAAAAAAATTATGAGGTCTTTTGTAGCACATCAACTTTTAATTAAATGTTTTTACATTTAGGTAACAATTCTATTAGATGTCTCTCTCATTTAGTCAATTATCCTGTTCGTTGCCACATTCATAATGAACAGCATGGCGGAGGTACCAGTGAAAAAGGATGTATACGTTTGTATCATCACGTTGCTGCTTCTTTCAGTGCGCACAACCTTAATCTTTAAATCTCCCATCTACTTAGTCTTTGCAAGTTAGTGACACTTATGCCGTGATGTCTCAATTTGGTAGCGATTCTTCCTTTCTAATGGAAACAAGGGAAAGCGACTTGTCTGACATGCATGAAAAAGGGTTTGCTAAACCGGCCCTCTCTCTCTCTCTTTCCATTTCTTCCCGCTCCTCTATTATCTTAACATTGGCTACAGATGGACAACAAAGGCTGGAATGGACAAAGGGCTGCTTTTCCTGAAACAACAACCAACAGTAAGTGTTTTTCTCTCCGTCTGTGTTCCTCAGTGTAGGTGATGCCAGGCCGTTTAATCTATCTGACTGATTAATAAGGAACCCAGTCGGCTCAATCACAAACTCGCTTCTATGGAGAGCCTGTGAATTCTTCCTATTCACGTAGACTTATGTGCTTTCCCAGGGGGTCTGTGAGACCACTGTATTAAACGCTCACACACACATTAACCACCCAAACAGTTTTCCAGGGTACAACCGTGGTCTTCCAGATGGGTTTACACACACACACGCACACACACACATCCATTTTCCATCAAAATAGTGCTGGTTTTGAGCTGTGCTCGGCTGGGAGCCCACGTTTCCACTGACTTTGAGAGACGAGTAATGACGTAACTGACTGTGTTACTATAACCTGCCTACAAACAAACATAGCACATCATTGTCTTTGTTTATGAGCATTGTGAATATATTTTAACATCCAAAGTAATTCGAATCACTGTCTTATGTAATCACAAGCTGCTTTTGATGCGGTTAGAATTGGAATGAGTAAAAATCATAGCAGTCGTTTCACACGTATGATATTTGTAAATAAAATAATTTTAGACAGATGGAGAAACAAACAGAATTAGGACATACACAGAGTGTCTGTCAATTGAACATCTCTGTAAACAGTTTCATGATTATAATGGCAGTGATCTAGTTTCGTTTTGTTGTTTTGAACTTGCGGACATTATTGCACCCCAGGCCTCTGGCGTTATTGGTTCCTGGTTCAATTTTTCCTGGCCAGAACTGTCTTTTTTTCTGCTGTGAAAATGTGCGGGTCTGGCACTACATTTTTTGAGTTGAAAATTATATGAAATTGCATTATAACAAACAATTTTCTTAAGTGAAAATCATTGTTAAATGCTAAAACAGCCCTAACAGCAGGCCTCAGAGAAATGCAGGTTGCAGGAACGGTAATGCAGAGTGATATGAACAACATCTTTGTATATACAACATCCCTCAGTGAATCTGCAATGAGCGCATTGTGTAATTAAGCCTGTAGTTTTGTTGCTTACTCGATTTGAACCAGTGTTTGACAACTGTTTTGGATGAATCGATGAAAACAACAGCTTCTCTAAATCATCTCTAAATCAGGTCACTCGTGGTCTAATGTTGGAGTGTATTTGACCCAACTATGTAGTGGCATTCCTGGAACTTGCACACATGCTGACGAAAGCTCTTGGCTGATGGGAAAACCTTTATTATAGTGCTTGCGGCAAGCATTTTGTTTTCTTCCCTGGAATTTTCTACAGTTTTACCGCTTAACGTACTGTACCACTGCATTCAAACTTGTTTTAAAGATCATTTCAGCCTTAGGTGTGCTGCTTATTTTTCATCTTCATAATCCTTAAAGGGGTCATGAACTGCGTTGTTTTATTGTTTTATAATGTTTCCTGTGGTGCACTTATAATGTTAGTATGATTTTTACATCAAAAATGGTCATAGTTTAGAAATAAAAGGCATTTTTCCTACTCTGATTTTAGTCATCTTATTGAACGCTCTGTTTTAAGGGGCGTGTCTGCTGTGAGACTTCAGTGTAAACGCCCACTGCTGTGATTGGCTAACATCTTTCCATTTGAAATAGCTAAGTATTTCTCTCTCGAAAACTTTTAGCACGTTTTTACTATTGCAGCTTTCAAGGTTAACTAATTGTGAAAAGTGTTGCATTACATTTAGATCTATGGCATTATATTTAGATTGTGGCATGAAAGGTTGCAGAGATGAACACTGTAGCCGATCACAGACATGTTGTTGAGCGCATGAAAGCTGTGATCTCATCATTGCAATTCAATTTCTGCATACTAACGAATGCTTTCATCATAACTAACAGTGCAAACTCGATGCAACTAAGAAATTTGTTGAATAAAATGGGAGTTTTGGCACAAGTCCAGAACTCAGTCACTGATAAACTTGCGCTGTTTGATTGACAGCTCCAGCGATTGCAAAGGGTGCGTTCTTTGATTGCTTTCTATATAGAATTTAAAGGAACACTCCACTTTTTTTGAAAATAGGCTCATTTTCCAACTCCCCTAGAGTTAAAAAGTTGAGTTTTACCGTTTTCGAATCCATTCAGCCGATCTCCGGGTCTGGCGGTACCACTTTTAGCATAGCTTAGCATAGTTCATTGAATCTGATTAGACCGTTAGCATCTCGCTCAAAAATGACCAAAGATTTTCAATATTTTTCCTATTTAAAACTTGACTCTTCTGTAGTAACATTGTGTACTAAGACCGACGGAAAATGAAAAATTTTCTAGGCCGATATGGCTAGGAACTATACTCTCATTCTGGCGTAATAATCAAGGAACTTTGCTGCCGTACCATGGGTGCAGCAGGCGCAATGATATTACGCAGCGCCTGTGACCCCCTGTGACCCCCTGCGTGCACAGGGAGCGTGCCTTGCAACCATGGAAACATTTGTGAGAGACGCTGCATAATATCATTCCGCCTGCTGCACCCATGGTACGGCAGCAAAGTTCCTTGATTATTACGCCGGAATGAGAATATAGTTCCTAGCCATATCGGCCTAGAAAATCGCAACTTTTCATTTTCCGTCGGTCTTAGTACACGATGTAACTACAGAACAGTCAAGTTTTAAATAGGAAAAATATCGAAACTCTTTGGTCATTTTTGAGCGAGATGCTAACGGTCTAATCAGATTCAATGAACTATGCTAAGCTATGCTAAAAGTGGTACCGCCAGACCCAGAGATTGGCTGAATGGATTCGAAAACGGTAAAACTCAACTGTTTAACTCTAGGGGAGTTGGAAAATGAGTCTATTTTCAAAAATAGTGGAGTGTTCCTTTAATTACCGCTTAAATAACAGATTATTTTCATCCTACTAAGAGAAACAACTTGATGTTGACTGTTTAGTCACTGGTTTGATTTACTGACACATAGACAAAGAACATCTGACTGTACATAAATCATTATATATCAGATCAGGCATTAGAATTAACACAGTTACTTACATGTTGTTGCATTACTGTCGAGTCCATATCTTAAAAGTCTGTTTGCAAAGCCTGCGCCGAAATGCAATTGATTTACCAAAGAATCCACAGTGAATACAAATAAATAAAACTCAACTGAGACACACTGAAAATAAATAACCATATTCCTAGCTTTAGGATCCTTTGAAAGGTAATGTTATTTTTAGTCCTGTATCGCTGTTCTCTCCTCGTCATCTCACTAACACACCAGTGGGCGGGGCTAACGTTTCAATGATGAAGTAGGCGTTGAGTTCTTCTGCGGAGGTGGCGTTTCATAGGCACATTCCAGGATGAGACGTTCAATGGGACTTTTATTGGACTAACAAGGAAGTTTTCAGTTCTGAAACAGGATATTCTTATAGTACGATGACCTCTTATATATCAAAAGCTCAAGGAAAAGTTGATTTCTCAATTCATGACCCCTTTAAACTTAAGAATTGTAAGGTAAAATAAGAAAGAAAATCTCCTCTTGTCTTGCAGTATATTTTTAAAAATCTCCCCTTGACTTTCATCATTTGCATACTAAATTGCAATTAAATTAATATTCCAGGTTCAGTTCAGTTCAAACTCAATCAGCAGCTTCTTTTTTACTTACAATGAAAGTGAATGGGGCTAATTTGTAAGTATTAAAAAAATACTAATTATGTTTTAAACAGCTTTACAGCCCAAATAATTCACTTGTTTTAACATGAGATTTCGTGTAAGGTCTTTTGTGAAATATCAAGCTTTGCAATTTGCTTTTGAATCCCCCCAAAATTGGCCCCATTTACTTCCATTGTAAGCGCCTCACCATAACCTCGATTTTTGCTTTTTGTAAAGAAAATAAAGGGACAGGTTGAATTTTTTTTTTTTTTTTTTTTTTTTTTTTATATATATATATATATATATATATATTTGCATATGCCACATGTAGCTGATCATTAGCATTATGCCACAAATATTGATTGTGCTTCTTGTTTTGAACCCGGAATATTCCTTTAAGCTTCTATTTTTGTTGACTTCTGTTTCAGTACTGAATTGGTCTTTACAGAATACACAAGTTCTGCATCTAAAGCTGCACGTATACCAAAAAAAATGTGCATTATCCATCTCTTTCTTCATCTCTCTTTTTATCTTTTGGCCTTTGCTCTGTTTTGGAGAGGATCCATTCTCCAGCTTGACTTTGTCACACTGATGTTGTTAGACTCCATCTATCTCCTAATTGACTTCACAGACTTTCTCAACCGTAGAGTCTTTAATGTCAGAATAATGCTTGTTAATTTACGGTTCCTGAGATCTGCCAGTGAGAGAATCAATGTCTCTAAGGGGTGTAAACTCAATTCAGAGCAGATGTACGTGTCAGTGACCTGCGAACTAAGTTTTTCCTTTCCACCCTTGTGAACACAGAACCAGGTTCTCTAATGCAGATTTATGGTACCTTGTCCATCGCTGCTAAATGTGCAAATTTATCTGCATTTTGATTATGCAAGAGCAATGATTTTGATCCTTAGCTCTGCATTCTTGGGTGTTTCTTCAACTATGCACAGTTTTGGCCCTGTGGACTCCCTGAAAACAGTCTTCACACTCTCACTAGTTGTCCAACAGTATATATACATGTATCACAGGAGAATTCTGTCAATTCTATAATTTTTTGTGGAGTCATTTCCACCACATCAAATTATGGGTTTATGGCATTCTGTAGTGGAAATGATGGTGGTGGAAATGACATTTTAAACATTTTTTAAATAAGATGGCCAGCTCATTTCTTAGCTAGCATTTTAAATAATAATATTAATAATAGTTTCACATTTTTTGCATCATTTGACAAAGTTACAGCTTAAATAATGCGCAAAAATAAAAATGTTTGCCTTGATTTTTCATTCTTTTCTTCATATTTCATCTCAAGCTCTTTACTAATATACTGTTGTCTCTTTGATAAACGAGTACACTGTTTGATAACTATTAGAATCAAACTTGTTGGTTTTAATGGAAATGACGCAACATAATTGTGTAAAAATTGGTCATAATTTTCACACAATATCTATTAATATGGTTTATTTTACTCTGTTTATATTACCACTTTTTTTTGCAATGGTTATTTTTATGATGGATTTTCATATTATTTAAATTGATAGGTTCTGGCTCAAGGCTAAAAGTTTCCAAGGCTGAATTAATTTGTCACTTTCACTTAAAAAAAAAAAAAAGAAAAAAAAGTGAAAATGTGTTTAAAAAAATCAACCCGTAAGATTTAAAGGGATAGTTCACTGTTTTTGTTCATTCAATGGATGTCAATGGGGTCCAAACCAATAGTGGCAATTGGACATTTAAAAAAAACAAAAAAAAAACACACAGGTTTGGGATGACATGAGGGTGAATTTGTGACAGAATTTTAATTTTTCCTTTAACTATCCCTTTAAAAGTGCCTCTAGAACCCTAATACCTTATTGTTTAAATGTCTTCAGTGTAACAAATGAGCTAAATGCCCACGATTGGATCTCTCTATTATGTGTGTAATGGTACAAAATAAGGGAGAATATGAAAAAAAAAGGAAATTTCGTCAAAATTGCACATTGAGTCACGGCTGCCACAGCCATATGGTCTTAGGGCTTGTGTAACATGGTGTATTTAAAACAACAAGACAGTGTGTCAGGCATTATTAATCAATTTCCTGCACTGGTATCCTGCACTTAAAGGTTTGAGCTTTAATCCCTTGATGCATTCTTCTGAATGTACAAATCCACAGAGATACATAGCAAATGTGTTATAATTTGTGTGTGGCATAATGAATGGATGAAGGCAGGAGGGATGGATTAAGGGATGTATGGGAGGTCTCAGTGTTGCACTGTGTCCCAGAAAGGCAACACATCTTCTTAATTGAGATTTTTTTTTTTTTATTCCTATACAGTCATTCACAGCTATGAGAAGCCCAAAAAATATGAGAACTCCTTTCTAGATAAGCATTTCAGCAGCTTTTTGTCTGCAAAGTGGTCATAATTTATTTCCTGGTGTATGTTTTTGGTTGCTGGAGAGTATGTGTGAGAAAGAGTCTGTTTGTGTGTATAAAGGGAAAAAAAAGTAGAGCAGGATTCCATGAAAACTGAATGTATGAGTAAGACAGCACTATGCTTGTGTGTATGTGTGTGTGTGAATATGTCAGTGTGTTAGTGTTTAGTGTCTTGGAGCATTGCTTCATTGTGTTGATTTACAGTTGGGCCTTGTGTGTTATCTGTTTTAAATCACAGCTTGGGCCATGAGCTGGCCAATCTCCAGCCCACCATTCTCAAATTCAGCCCATTATACTGGGTGGAACCTGTTGGAACGGGGAAAGAGAGAGAGAATGAAAAAAAGAAAGAAAAATGATGGTGCCGATGGGGTGGTGGTATTGTTTTTTTCTTAGCGTTTATGTGCTTTTTGTCGCAATACCCAATTGATGTCATTCTGGCTCACACCTCTCGTTTTATACCGTTTTAAGTATGCATTTTTCTCATGCGGGCTTGGGATGCTGATTTGTGAAATGTGAAATGCATATTGTTGTGTGACATTTTAAGTATTCAATGTCGGTTGCCTCTTTGTCAGTCAGCCTTGTTGAAATGGCCGACGGGAACTCCAGACTGCTGGTTTTCATTTACATTCTCACTCCATGAATTAAAGGGCTGCGTCAACGGCACACTGCAGTGCTTAGAGGAACTGCCTATTTACATTTCTCACAATTTTCTGGGATAATATTTACCAGTTTTATGGTCCGAACACTAAGTTAAATCAGTTGTTGCTTGTTCTGGGTTGTCAGAAATTGTGCAGACCAGCCGGCTGCTTTTTGAGACTTCGTTCAGGACAGAAAATGCAAACAGGAAGCAGAATCTGTGCACAGATGAGAACATTTGCTGCAGCTGCTCTGTTCCTCTCCTCTTTTTTTTTTTTTTTTTTCTTTTCACTCTGTACCGGCTTCTGTAAAGACCCCAAAATTAGAGTTTTGTGGCTTTTAGTCCAAGCTTTGAGGTTATTTATATGCTGTAGTGTACTCATAAAGATGACAAAACTTATTTTTAACAGATGGACATGTTTAAAATTGATACTTTTAGTACAGCTTACCTCAACAGGCCTTATGATTTCAGATATCCTTCATGTCTGAGACACAAATATGTTGTTAATGAAACAAAAACAAACAAGACAATAAATAAAATATAATGTTATATAATATAATATAATATAATATAATATAATATAATATACAACCCGAATTCCGGAAATGTTGGGACATTTTTTAAATTTGAATAAAATAAAAACTAAAAGATTTTCAAATCACATGAGCCAATATTTTATTCACAATAGAACATAGATGATATAACAAATGTTTAAATTGAGTAATTTTACAATTTTATGCACAAAATGAGCTCATTTCAAATTTGATGCCTGCTACAGGTCTCAAAATAGTTGGGAGGGGGGCAGGTTTAGCATGGTGTAGTATCTCCTCTTCTTTTCAAAACAGTTTGAAGACGTCTGGGCATCGAGGTTATGAGTTTCTGAAGTTTTGGTGTTGGAATATGGTCCCATTCTTGCCTGATATAGGTTTCCAGCTGCTGAAGTGTTTGTGGTCGCCTTTCGTTTAATGATGCGCCAAATGTTCTCTATAGGTGAAAGATCTGGACTGCAGGCAGGCCAATTCAGCACCCTGACTCTTCTACGACAAAGCCATGCTGTTGTAATAGCTGCAGGATGTGGTTTTGCATTGTCCTGCTGAAATACACAAGGCCTTCCCTGAAATAGACGTTGTCTGGAGGGGAGCATATGTTGCTCTAAAACCTTTATATACCTTTCAGCATTCATAGTGCCTTCCAAAACATGCAAGCTTGCCATACCATATGCACTTATGCACCCCCATTCCATCAGAGATGCTGGCTTTTGAACTGAACGCTGATAACACGCTGGAAGGTCTCCCTCCTCTTTAGCCCGGAGGACACGGCGTCCGTGATTTCCAACAAGAATTTCAAATTTGAACTCGTCTGACCATAGAACACTTTTCCACTTTGAAACAGTCCATTTTAAATGAGCCTTGGCCCACAGGACACGACGGCACTTCTGGACCATGTTCACATATGGCTTCCTTTTGGCATGATAGAGCTTTAGTTGGCATCTGGAGATGGCACGGTGGATTGTGTTTACCGACCATTTAGTAATAGGGCTGGGCGATATGGCAAAAAAATAAAATCTTGATGTTTTCAGAATGATTGACCGATTCACGATTTCGATTTCAATTTTTTTTTTTTTTTTTTTTTTTTTTTTTTTTACTGTTTAACTAGTCAACTTAAATTTAACTACAATATGATTTAAGTAACATTCTCTTCATTTACAATCTGGTTAAAAAAGTTCCATTCCAAGTGCACCACACCTGAAGTGATCAACATGGTGTAAATGTAAAACAGTATGTTAAATATCTTTGCAGAAAATATGCCTGAAATATGAAGGCAAATGTTGTACAAACTTACCTTAAACACATCCTATATACTCAGAAATAATATAAAATAAGAAAATGCTAAATATTTCTTAGCCAAAAAGTAATAGCAATAAATAACACCCGTAATAGGCTATCATTAACAGCAAATGCTTTGTAAAAACAACAGCAGCTTTCAGCCTGTCACCATCATGCAAACATGAAATATCAAACAGGTTTACAGGTTTTTGCATTCCATTGCGCTATTTGTCCTATTGTTTTTATGTCTGGCGGACATGTTTAGGTGTTGCACTCGGGTCTCGCGTCTTTTGCAGCGTCTCACCAATGAAACGGCATTCTAAAAACACAGCGGTCAAGTTAAAAAAAAAGCTCAACTCACGTTTAATAACTTTGCCTTTTTTCTCATTCCACTGCCTGCGTCTCATTTTTATAACGCATTTCTGAATGAACAGCCGCTTAAGAATAGTGATGTGTTCTACGTTCATGGAGCAACACATGAGAGCGGTTAATCAGGCGCGCCGGGGCCATCATGTGGTCGGATTATTTTCTTCTCATAAGAAAGTTTTCATTGCTGTATTGTCAACATGTCTAATTGTAACGCTTGCTAACATTTTTATTCAAAATCGCGATTTCTCGATTTAAAAAATAATAAAATTGAGGCAAAACATTAAATTCGAATTAATCGAAAAAATCGGAAAAATCGCCCAGCCCTGTTTAGTAATAATATAATATAATATAATATAATATAATCATTTAAAGGGGTCATGAACTGCATTTTTCTCTCCCTGATTTTAGCCTTCTGATTTGAACGCTCTGTTTTAAGGGGCGTGTCTGCTATGAGACTTCAGTGTAAACGCCCACTGCTGTGATTGGCTGACATGTTTGCATATGAAAATAGCTAAGTATTACATGTGGAACTCTCGAAAACTTTTAGCACGTTTTTACTATTACAGTTCTCAAGGTTTACTAATCATGAAAAGTGTTGATTATAGCATTATATTGAGATCTATGGCATTATATTTAGATTGTGGCATGAAAGGTTGCAGTGATGAACATGTAGCTGATCACAGACATGTTCAGAGTGCATGAAAGCAGTGATCTCGTCATTGTAACTCGATTTCTGCACAGTAACGAATGCTTTCATCATACCTAACAGTGCAAACACACTGTAAATAAGATATTCGTTGAATATAACAGGAGTTTTGGCGAGAGTCCAGAACTCAGTCATTGATAAACTCGCACTGTTTGATTGACAGCTCCAGCTATTGTAAAGGGAGCGTTCTTTGATCGCTTTCTATATATAATCAGTTTAAATAACAGATTATTTTCATCCTACTAAGAGAAACAATGTGAAGTTGACCGCTTAGTCACTGGTTTTACTTACTGACAATAAACAATTTTGAGACAAAGAACATCTGACTGTACATGAATCACTACATATCAGAACTGGTGATTTTGGATAGACGTACACATAATCAGTACATATCAAACTATCTGTAACAAAGAAATAGTGACACAGTAAAAACGTTTTTACTCACACAAGTGTGTTGCGCCGTTCCTGTTGGATTCAATATAGAGGCACAGCATCGTTTTTTTTTTTTTTTTTATTTCAGGCTCTCTGAAAATCCAATTCATCTACTGTTTTTTCCACAACCTGGCACTGCACAACATTTTGCACTCTTCAAAGGCATGTGTATTGCTAAGTTGCTCGATCCAGTGTTAGCATCAAGTCTGTTATTTACCTACTACTTGTCATGCGCGAATCAGTGGGTGGGACTACAGTGGTAACGTTGTAGAAGTAGGCATTGATCTTCTTCTGCAGAGCCAGTCTTTTACCTGTCTATGACGTAATAGTTAGGCACATTCCACAACGAGTCGTAATCTGAGATTGGCTTCAATAAAGTTTTCAGTTCTGAAACTTAGAGGATATTCTTTTAGTATGATGACCTGTTATATGTCAAAAGCTGCTGTTTAATATTTTTTGTGGAAACCAGGATACATTTTTTTCTGGACTCTTTGATGATTGTAAAGATCAAAAGAACAGTGTTTGTTCAAAAAGTCTTTACTGTCAATTTAATATATCCTTGCTGAATAAAAGTATTAATTTCTTTAAAAAAATGTATTATTGACCCCATATGCATGCACACAACTAACTGTGTGTCTTATTCCATCCCTATATAGCACAAAAAGGAATTCTTCACCTCTCCCCGGATGTGTATCAAGAAATGGAAGCAAGCAGGAATAAGGGAGTCCCTGGTGCCCCTGGAAACTATCTGACACCCAAAGACATTGGCCAAGGTTCAGCAGGGCCATTCTACACCCCATCGGTGGGAAACACCGCAGCCATTGCAAGAGAGCTGCTGCTGAGCGGGACATCACCCACCGCCGAGGCCCTGATCCTGAAGGGGAAAGCACCTGCTTTGGCCTGTGGCTCCATCCAGCCTTCCCAGCAGCTGGAGTATTTAGCCCATATTCAAGGCTTCCAGGTATGGAATAAATGAGGTGATTTTTCAGATTTGTTTATCTCTCTCGCTCTCCACTGCTAGCTCTACCCAGAGAATCATACTTCAAATTTCATAACATCTCTTGTGGAGCCTAAACTTGATCTGCTTTGCTTGCTCTGTTCATCCATCTGGACGAAACTGCGGAAATGTGGAAGTGCTTGCTTCTGTCATTGATGTTCCTACAGGCCAGGGAAGTCATTTCTCACAGTTACATTTCCCTTTTCCTGTCTGTATACTGTTGCAAGCAAGGGATAACAACCTGTCCTTAGCTGATTCATCTTACACAACTCTGTTTGTCATAGGGCTGCATAAGTATGACACATTATAATTGTTGAATCTTTTTAAAAAATATCATGGTTATTAATTTATATTAATCGAGTTTACATTAAAATGCTTATTATGTGTGGAGCAGCTGCACTTTATATTCTATATGTAAGCTACACAGGGCCCAACAGTAAGGATGGCCAGCACTATATATATATATATTTTTTGATCATTCATATATATATACAGTATCTCACAGAAGTGAGTACACCCCTCACATTTTTGTAAATATTTTATTATATCTTTTCATGTGACAACGCTGAAGAAATGACACAAAAGTGAGTACACCCCTAAGTGAAAATGTCCAAATTGGGCCCAAAGTGTCAATATTTTGTGTGGCCACCATTATTTTCCACCATCTGAACCATCTGAACCAAATAAGTTTATCTTGGTCTCATCACACCACAGGACATGGTTCCAGTAATCCATGTTCTTAGTCTGCTTGTCTTCAGCATAGTGTTTGCGGGCTTTCTTGTGCATCATCTTTAGAAGAGGCTTCCTTCTGGGACGACAGCCATGCAGACCAATTTTATGCAGTGTGCGGCGTATGGTCTGAGCACTGACAGGCTGACCCCCCACCCCTTCAACCTCTGCAGCAATGCTGGCAACACTCATACGTCTATTTCCCAAACACAACCTCTGGATATGACACTGAGCACGTGCACTCAACTTCTTTGGTCGACCATGGCGAGGCCTGTTCTGAGTGGAACCTGTCCTGTTAAACTGCTGTATGGTCTTGGCCACCATGCTGCAGCTCAGTTTCAGGGTCTTGGCAATCTTCTTATAGCCTACGCCATCTTTATGTAGAGCAACAATTCTTTTTTTCAGATCCTCAGAGAGTTCTTTGCCATGAGGTGCCATGTTGAACTTCCAGTGACCAGTATGAGAGAGTGAGAGCGATAACACCAAATTTAACACACCTGCTCCCCATTCACACCTGAGACCTTGTAACACTAACGAGTCACATGACACCGGGGAGAGAAAATGGCTAATTGGGCCCAATTTGGACATTTTTACATAGGGGTATACTCACTTTTGTGGCCAGCGGTTTAGACATTAATGGCTGTGTGGTGAGATATTTTGAGGGGACAGCAAATTTACACTGTTATACAAGCTGTACACTCACTACTTTACATTGTAGCAAAGTGTCATTTCTTCAGTGTTGTCACATGAAAAGATATAATAAAATATTTACAAAAATGTGAGGGGTGTACTCACTTCTGTGAGATACTGTGTATATATATGTGTTTATATATGTGTGTGTGTGTGTGTGTATGTATATATATATATATAATATTATTATTATTATTATTATTATTATTATTATTATATATTTTTATTTATTTATTTATTTATTTATTTTTTATCCTTTGCAAACTTTGTTATATGCACTACTGTTCAAAAGTTTGGGTTCAGTGCAATTTTTTTATATTTTTGAAAGAAATCACCAAGGCTGCATTTATTTGATCAAAATACGGTAAAAACAGTAATATTGTGAAATATTATTACAATTTATAAATTATTTTCTACTTAAATATATTTTAAAATGTAATTTATTCCTGTGATGGGAAAGTGAAATTGTCAGCAACCATTACAGTGTCACATGATCCACCATAAGAAACTTGCTTAAGAAACATGTTTTACTATTATCCATGTTAAAAACAGTTGTGCTGCTTAGTATTTTTTGTGAAAACCATGATACATTTTTGTCAGGGTTCTTTGATGAATAGAAAGTTTAAAAGAACCGTGTTTATTTGAGATAGAAACCTTTTGTAACATTAGAAAAGTCGCTTTTGATATAAAACTATACATACTTGCATACATGCATATTAAGGCTGTCAAAATGGACGTGTTAATTTTGTGATTTAATTATTTTAATGCAGCATCCATTTTTTTCCTGGCATCCTTTGGCTAGCGTTACAGTATATGATCACACTCTCTTTTATTCAAGTGCTTTTAAACCATTCAAGCGTGATAAGTTGCAAAAGAGAGCTAAATTCGGTACTGGTACGCTGTCTGTGAAGCGGTAAAAATATGTAAAAATGCCTGTTTTTGGTGAGTATCCTCAAAAGCACAGCCTTATATGACTGTAAAGAGTTGGGAGAAAATCACATGCGTGTTAGATAGGGATGGGTGGAACAATGCTGATGCGGTGTTGAAAGTATCGATACTCACATAGGACTGCGTTTCCCAAAAGTATCATAAGAAACCATTACCATCTTTGCAGTCAGCTTAGGCTCATGATGCTTTTTGGAAAGGCAGCCCAGAGCAATTCTTATCATAGAACAGAAAAACGAATGAATCCATTAGTTTGAGTTATTTCACAATAAACAAATTGGAATTGTACATAGTTTGTGCATTTAAAATTATTTAAATTGAATGTTAAAAGTTCAAATGGATCATGTTCTGTTCTGTAATTGTTGTTAATATAAATCATACACTGTCAGAATAAAAAGGTTGCATTTTATGGGTGCAAAAGCCTGTCACTGGCAGTCCCTTATGAAAATGAACCATGGTGTTACTGCAGTAACTGTAGTTTAACTATAGTATTTGTAGATTTCCCAGTTACCACTACAGTAAATATATTTTACCCATGTGAAAACAAAAATATAATCTAATAATTAGAAGTTAAGGCGTATTAAATGTTAAAATGCCTTTCAAATATAACTTTAAATGGGTATCATTCCCATTTTACTGTTAGTAATAATTTAAAAGTTTGGTAACAATTTATTTTAAGGTGACGTAGTTAAACGTTACTACATGTACTTACTATAGTAATTACAGTAAATTGAACATAATTACAAGTAACTAACCCTAAACCAAACACTAACCCCTTACGGTTGTAAGATTGTTTTATGTTCACTTAAATTAAAAGTTTTTTTAAAGCCTATTGAATGTTAAAAATTATGTCTTTCAAGTATACTGTTATGTTGAATGGCTATAATTAATGGCTAAAATTGAGAAGAAAAAAAATCCATTTAATACAGACATCAGTATAGCTGTAAAAAAGAAACAAGTTCACACAGTAAAATATGGTTTTCCATTGAAATACTAATATACCGTAAAAACATTGCATTCTGGGTAATTTTATTTGTCGTTTTCGAGATAGTAACCTTTAGGCTACTTTCTCGAAAATGACAAATATTACCCAGAATGCATTGTTTTTACGGTATATTACTTCTGTATATTACAATGCATTCTGGGTAATATTATCTGTCGTTATTTGACAACAAAAAATACTCAGAATGCATTGTTTTTATGGTATATTACTGTTTCAATGGAAAATTGTATTTTACTGTGTAAAATAGTTTTATTTTTTACAGCTATTTTTAGAGTGAGCCATATTGGTATCAGTGATACTGACTTTCATTTATAGTGCTTAGTAAAAAGATGCCATTAAAGGGATAGTTCACCCAAAAGAGAAAATTTGATGTTTATATGCTTACCCCCAGGGCATCCAAGATGTAGGTGACTTTGTTTCTTTAGTAGAACACAAATGATGATTTTTAACTCCAACCGTTGCCGTCTGTCAGTCTTATAATGCATGTCAATGGCAACACCATCTATAAGAGTAAAAAAAAACATGCACAGACAAATCCAAATTAAACCCTGCGGCTCGTGACGACACATTGATGTCCTAAGACACAAAACGATTGGTTTGTGCGAGAAACCGAACAGTATTTATATCATTTTTTTACCTCTAAAACACCACTATGTCAAACTGCCCTGCACATCCGGTTAGTGAGGTCAAAAAACGCGTTCTGATGACGGAAGTGATCTCTCGCGCTTTGCTTCAATGAGTGCGAGACATCACTTCCGTTGTCAGAGCGCAATCAGACCTCACTAACCGGATGTGCAGGGCAGTTGGACATAGTGGTGTTTTAGAGGTAAAAAATTATATAAATAATTTTATATAAATTTCTCGCACAAACCGATCGTTTCGTGTCTTAGGACATTAATGTGTCGTCACGAGCCGCAGGGTTTAATTTGGATTTGTCTGTGCATGTTTTTTTGACTCTTATAGATGGTGTTGCCATTGACATGCATTATAAGACTGACAGACGGCAACGGTTGGAGTTAAAAATCATCATTTGTGTTCTACTAAAGAAACAAAGTCACCTACATCTTGGATGCCCTGGGGGTAAGCAGATAAACATCAAATTTTCATTTTTGGGTGAACTATCCCTTTAAACATCCATTTTTGTTGTTTCTACATTAATTTGGCGATTCAATGTGAAATTATTACAGTATAAAAATATTATATTAATATGCGATTAATTGTGATTAATTACAGAAATGTGTGATTAATTAGTTAATAAAATAAAATAAAATATACTTTTTACTGGTTCTCTTATAGCATAAAACAGAACTGGTATTTAGAATTTGGCAGTAACAGAATAATCCTAAATTTGAAACATGTTGTAAATAAAAACAGAAGTAGATCTAAATGGAATGCTGTAATCAGCACTTTTTAATATTTGTAATCTCGATTATCCAATTAATTGTACCATTCTTGGTCCCCCATGTGTATGTCCTCAATCTCTTCCACAGTTTAAAGAAAACCATGCCAGTGACTGTAAAGCGGCCTCCAGTACCTAACCCTGAGCCGCCCCACTTAATTTAGCAGCAGGTGCTTTTCATATTGGACAGTAAAAACATTTTATCTTAACCTGCTGAGGTTGCCTTTGAAAAAGCCTTTGTTTTTGCTCAGAGCTTTCCTGTAGTCTGAAACCCGATGAAGAAGAGTGAGGCAGCCAAACGTAAACACAGGGGAAAAACAGCAGGTTTCACTTAAAGGGCCAGCTGCGAGGGATGAGCCGACCTGCCTGTGTGAATCACTCCACGTTTAAACCCCTTTCCCCCTCGAATGCCCAGATAAGAATCCCAACCGCCTTATCCCTCCATTCCTTGGTGTCTTCTATCAGGAGGGATTTGGGTGTGTAAAGGAGGAAAGCAGGAAATATGTGTTTCATTGAGACGATACACTGAGCGATGTGGGTTGGTAATGAAAACCTGAACGTACCAAAACAAAACCGCCGAGCTGCATTTTTAGCGCTGAAAGGCAGATTCCAAACTTTTATATGTTTGTTGGCAGATGTTCTTGTGCAAAATAGTGTGTGCTTATTGGCAAACACCTAACTGTTTCTAATCAGAACTGCAGACATGCTATCCACAGTGCCAAAGGACATGTTTAAATCAGACCAGGTCCGTCCGCTCAGTGATTCAATTTGGTCTTGACTGAGCTGTTATGAAAGCCCCTATGAGGCCCTTTTTTGTTGGCATTGGAGCAACAGAAACACCTGCAACAGTTTGGAAAAGCCACAACGAGAACCGATGTTCAATCAGTTTCCTAAAGCAGTTGTGCTACACAGATGTGGTACTCATTGACATGCGGTTATTCGTGCGTCTGTTTCCTCTAAAGCCAGATTCTGATCTCGAAACTCTTAACGGAGAAGTTAATTGACAAATACGGCCGTGCCTTGTAAAAATAAGAACCTAGCACAGGCTGTCTTTGGCGTTCTTGGAACAACTTTCAGCTGAGATTGGTTCATTCAGGTCTTTCGCTCTTGTTAGGCCCCAACTAGACACATGGGGCTTCCAAAAGTAAAGAGATTTGATTGATGGAATTTAGCCAGAGGTTGAAAATTAGATGGGGGCATCAGCATAGTGGCTTTTTGGAAGCAATGCTGGTGCAGAGAGGGTTGGAGAAAATAGTTTGTTTGCTGTTAATTTCCCTGTTGTCTCAGGCCACATGTGATGGAAGTAGGGCAGAAATAATGGAGTTGTTTGAGTAATGCACAACATATGCTCTTTCTTTTTCATTCTCTTTATCTCTGTTGTACAAGTGAAATGTTGTTATTGTCCTGCGGATGAGCTTCACATCTGAGTTTGTGCCCATGCTCTAGCTAATCTTCTCAGAGGGATCTAAGGTAGTCTGTTGTTTTCAGCCTTACGGAGATGTTCAGACTGCTCATGGTCATTTGAAAATGGTCCTAAATGCCATCAGATTAGACCTAAAACAATAGCTGAATCCTGTTTGGTGCTACATAAAACCTGGTCTCGCATAGCCAGACTTTTGACATAAGGTCTCAAATAGCCAGACTTTTAGCATAAAGTGTTGTCAAGCTTATTTTCTACCAGTTATTTATTGGCATAAAGTCTGGTCCAGGTTATTCTGGACTAGAATCACTCATTTAGACTTTTAACCCAGTAAAAATAGTTGTAAACTCCCAGATGTTGCATAAAACATGCCAGCCATGGCTTGTGTGAAGAACTACCACTTTTGTGAACTGGATCAATTGATTCATTGAAAAGATCCAACTCAAACAAACTATTCATTAAAGGGATAGTTCGCCCAAAAATAATAACCCTCATTTCGTTCCAAACCCACAAAGCCCGGAACACAGCAAGCCGTCGCCGACGTACTAGTGGCGACGAAAGCAGACTGCGGGGTTGGCTCACGTCGGCAGCGTCTAGGTCCAAAGTTGCCATGACACACCAAACCGACGCTCGACACCCGACGGCCAAGTAGCACATCCGTTCTGCACCTGCGTAAGAAGAAATGCCTTTCCGTACCAGCAGGTGGCAGTAGCTGAACAGCCAATCAGAATGATCAGATGGCCCGACTGACCATGTTGAATGTCGAATCGGCCGAAAAAAGCCGACGAGGACCAACTTCAGCCGACGGTGCGGAAAACACTGAGAAAACTTAGTCAGCCGACGAACAAAAGCTGCCCGACAGCTGACCGTCGGCTTGGTGTTTGTTCCGGGCTTAAGATTTTCTGAGCGATTTCTGTCCCTCCATTGACAGCTATGCAACTACAACTTTGATGCTCAACTTTAAAGTTCATAAAGAGATTGGAAACCTAATCCTTATGAATTGGGTGGTTTAGTCCAAACTTTCTGAAGAGACACGATCGCTTTATACGCTGAACATATTTAATTTAGGCTTTTATTCACATATAAACATTCATCAATGCACACATCAGTTGTGGTAAACGGAAGATCAAGCATGTTTGCTTGACGTGCGAGAACCAATGAGGTTCATTCTTGTGTGTTACACAGCACGTTTGAGCTTCCGCAAGAACAAGAGGTTTGTTCTCGCGCGTCAAGCAGGTTCAGTTGAGCTTCTATTTGTTCACTGATCAGTGTTTATATGTGAATAAAAGCCTAAGTTTAATCTGTTCATCATATAAAGTGATTGTCACTTCAGAAAATTTGGACTAAACTGCTCAATTCATATGGATTAGTTTTACGATCAAGCGTCAAAGTGGTAGTTGCTGTCAATGGAGGGACAGAAATCGCTCAAATTTCATTAAAAATCTTCATTTGTGTTCTGAAGATGAACGAAAGTCTTAAAGGTTTGGAACATGAGGGTGAGTAAATGATGACAGAAGTTTAATTTGTGGGTGAATTATCCCTTTAATTCGACAAATTATTTATTCGAAAGGATATATACTTAATTTAGAACTTAATTTAGGCAACAATTACAACCCTGTTACCCATTTTGATTTCTGGATCATTGAGATCCAGATCAGTCCGATTTGAGAACAAATCATTCTTACCACTTTTGTGAACTGGATCCATTAATTGAAAACATCCAACTCAAAAGAATGATTCGTTCGCATCCATTTGAAGCTTGAAAACATCAGGCACCTTTCATTGTAGCTGCATGGAAAAGAGCGACCAGCAGAGTTGTCAGAATTTCTCCTTTTATGTTCCATAAGAAAGAAAGCCATATGTGTTTGTAATATGAGGGTGAGTAAGTATGACAGAATTTTTGGGTGAACTGATGTTTTTATAGGGTGCATAGCTAAATCTGCATTAAAATACAAAAAAATGTTTGTTTTTTTTCTGTATCAAGTCCTCTTGACTGATCTGACATTCTTCAGATTATTTAGTAATCTTCAGTGGTCTGGTTAAACTCTTGAGTCTCTTTTGGTCAACTGGGTGACTTATTTGGTGCAAGTAGCATCAGCTTTAGATGGACCCAGAGATGGATCTTTCCCCAAATCTCCCTTTGGTCGAGCAACCGGAGCCCTGCCAGCTAACGCTCATTCTCCAGGCTGGGGACACAGAGATTCGGAGAGGACGAAAGCGAGAGGAGAGGTGGAGCAGTGAAGCCAATCTCTGTGGGAACGCTGCTCTTCGCCGCATGTCAGGTGCACATCATAAAGGGCCTTTTGTGCTGAGCCTGTGAGCTGCAAAGCAGTCTGGGAGAGCGGAGAGCAGTAGGTAGAGCTCATTTTAGTGATGAGTCCAAACGCCTTTTCATTTTATGAAACCCATTCATCTTATTACTCCATACAAGGATGAGTGAAACATACTGTAGTACTATAGTCCTGCAATGTACAGTATAGCTTGGCACTTTCCATGAATACAGTATATTTTGGTGTCTCACAACTTTTTGTTGTGAGACCTATTAAAGATGTTTGATAAAGTATCTGACAACAAAATTAACCCAGCATCAAAGGTGTTTTTAGATGTTATGACCTTCTTGAAGTAAATAATCTTTTTTTTTTTTTTTTTTTTTTTTTTTTAAAAAAATATTGCTGTGTTGACTTCATTACCAAAAGTATACTTTAAAAAAAAAATTATGTACATTTTTCAGTAACTACAAACCAACATTTGTTCCCCAACTAAATGAGAGGAAACTTAATCTTGGCCACATTTACACCCATGTTTCCCTTTATTTTATTTTATTTTATTTTATTTTATTTTATTTTATTTTATTTTATTTTATTTTATTATTTTATTTTATTTTATTTTATTTTATTTTATTATTTTATTTTTATTATTTTATTTTTATTATTTTATTTTATTTTATTTCTTTATTTTGTTTTTTTATTTTTTATATATATTTTTTATTTTTTATTTTTATTTTATTTTATTACTTTTTTATTCTATTGCATTTTATTTTATTATATTTTATTTTATAAAATAATATTTTATTTTATTTATTTTTTATTTTATAATTTTAATTTTTATTATTTTATTTTTGTATTTTGTTTTTTATATATATTTTTTTTTATTTTATTACATTTTATTTTATTCTATTGTATTCTATTTTATTTTATTTTAATTTATTTATTTTGTTTTTTGTTTTTTATATATATTAATTTTTTTATTTTAAATTTTATTTTATTTATTATTTTTTTTATTCTGTTGCATTGCATTCTATTTTTTTATTTTTTATTTTATTTTTGTTTATTTCATTTTTTTATTTTTTTATTTCTATTTTATTTTTTTACTTTTATTTTATTTTATTTGAAAAAACCTATTTAAACTTTTTAAAAAGTATTGTTTTATTGTTTTAAATCACACAAATCAGGATTTCCCACTGTCCCACTTTTTAAGAACAGGGTTGCATTATTTAAGTGTCATTTTCTATTTCTAGTTCTACTTTTTATGAGGTGTATAAAATGAATAGAAAATAACACATCATTTAGTTGACAATTAAAATTTTTTAGAAGTTAAGCATTTCTTTTCACAGATCATTTGTTCAAACCAAGCAAAAAATACTTTTTTGTACTTTAAAACAAAAATGAAAGCGTTTCAGACGTATACTTATAGAATCTCACCTTATCACTCTTTTTTGTCCTTGCCCATTTCAGCTTTCCCTTTCCCTTTATTTAATCTCGCTCTTACTGTTCACTCCCACCCCCTGAGTCCCTCTGCTCACTGCCCGTCTGTTTCTCTTTTTGTTTGTCTGTTTCTCACATGGTTTCTAACCTTGGCTAGAAATACCAACATATCTAGATTCAGATCACAGGCTCTCAGTTATTTCTTCAAATAGTGTCCATTGATGTTTTCTGACCTTCTAGTGAATCACGGTTTCGTTTTGAGATGAATGGAGATGAGCTGATAGAAGAATGCGTCCTTAGATTTCTCATCCTGCCAGCTCTGGGCACACATGCCCACACATCTCTGTGAGGTGCTGGCGGCTTTGATCATGGGCGTCAGCATTCAGTGTCTATATGCCAACTGCCGTGTAGTCATACCATTAATCACTTCATAAATCGCTTCATATACAGGTGATGGAAACGTCTGTGATGCATCTGTTTGATCCTTTATATCAGTGGGACCTACTTCAATGATAACCTTGCTTCCAACCGGAAATCTGCATGGGGATTATGTTGAAGCCCTAGTGACTTGACCAGACTTAGTAATATTAAAATAATAATAAGTAGAATAATAATAGTCCAGTCATTTTATTATCGACATATATCAGTTATCTGCCATAACATGGTGACGTTAACAGACAGAATTTTATTATCAGTGCATCCCTAAAACATTTTCATTAATTACACAGCTAAGCCCAAACATGAAAACTGGCCTTCAAGCCAATATTATGACCGACAATTCATAAGTTTAAATCACGCTTTAATTTCCGTGCTGACCACCTGCAGCATCTTTATAACCTGTAACCCACCATCCTGCCCTTAATGGCAAAGCACTGATTGATGATATGAAAGTGATTTAATTTGATGCGAGAACATCTGGAGTTGTATAACTCAGCAGTAGCTTCAGGTTCATAATTTCAATTATAGAAGTGGATTGATGTGGGCTTTTGAAGGTGACTCGCTCCATTTATGGCGAATGATATGCTTCACAAGATGTTTTTGGCACTGGTATGCCTCCAGTTTGACCCAATAATCGGTGAATAATTGTTTTTTGGATGACTTATGAGGCGATTAAAGATATATTTATGTTATAACTGTAAAATCCGGAATGTATCAAATTTGTTGACGTGCAGTGTCTGCGTTAGTGGTAAAAGGAGCCATATTTGGTTAGGAAAAGTGAAGCTTTATCTAACCAACTTCAGACATTATACACTGTAAAAATGATTTTTCAAAGTTAATAAAACAAAGATTATTGGACTACATTTTTCAAGAAAACACTATATCAGTCTTTCTACTTCAGAATGTTTTATTACACCTCTGAATTTTTTGCTGGTAATTATTTTCAGTAAAATTAAGTTTAGCTATTGTTAATGCTTTAGTTATCTTGAACTAACAGTGGACAATTTTTACAGCATTTATTAATTTAGGTTTATGCCTTAATATGACTATTTTGTTTAATTGTTCATTCATGTCTGTTCATATCTAATGTTAATTTATTGTGTTTACTTCCTGCAACGTTAATATATATAGAAATGAATATTATCCTAAATGAATAAATGTTAAAAAAGTATTGTACATTGTTAGTTCATAATACCTAATGCACATATGTGACCCTGGACCACAAAACCAGTCATAAGGGTCATTTTTTTTTTTTAAATTTGAGATTTATAGATCATCTGAAAGCTGAATACAACCCAAATTCCAGAAATGTTGGGACGTTTTTAAAATTTGAATAAAATGAAAACTAAAAGACTTTCAAATCACATGAGCCAATATTTTATTCACAATAGAACATAGATAACATAACAAATGTTTAAACTGAGAAATTTTACAATTTTATGCACAAAATGAGCTCATTTCAAATTTGATGCCTGCTACAGGTCTCAAAATAGTTGGGACGGGGGCATTTTTACCATGGTATAGCATCTCCTCTTCTTTTCAAAACAGTGTGAAGATGTCTGGGCATCGAGATAATGAGTTTCTGGAGTTTTGGTGTTGAAATTTGGTCCCATTCTTGCCTGATATACAAACCCGATTCCAAAAAAGTTGGGACACTGTACAAATTGTGAATAAAAAAGGAATGTAATAATTTACAAATCTCATAAACTTATATTTTATTCACAATAGAATATAGATAACATATCAAATGTTGAAAGTGAGACATTTTGAAATGTCATGCCAAATATTGGCTCATTTTGGATTTCATGAGAGCTACACATTCCAAAAAAGTTGGGACAGGTAGCAATAAGAGGCCGGAAAAGTTAAATGTACGTATAAGGAACAGCTGGAGGACCAATTTGCAACTTATTAGGTCAATTGGCAACATGATTGGGTATAAAAAGAGCCTCTCAGAGTGGCAGTGTCTCTCAGAAGTCAAGATGGGCAGAGGATCACCAATTCCCCCAATGCTGCGGCGAAAAATAGTGGAGCAATATCAGAAAGGAGTTTCTCAGAGAAAAATTGCAAAGAGTTTGAAGTTATCATCATCTACAGTGCATAATATCATCCAAAGATTCAGAGAATCTGGAACAATCTCTGTGCGTAAGGGCCAAGGCCGGAAAACCATACTGGATGCCCGTGATCTTCGGGCCCTTAGACGGCACTGCATCACATACAGGAATGCTACTGTAATGGAAATCACAACATGGGCTCAGGAATACTTCCAGAAAACATTGTCGGTGAACACAATCCACCGTGCCATTCGCCGTTGCCGGCTAAAACTCTATAGGTCAAAAAAGAAGCCATATCTAAACATGATCCAGAAGCGCAGGCGTTTTCTCTGGGCCAAGGCTCATTTAAAATGGACTGTGGCAAAGTGGAAAACTGTTCTGTGGTCAGACGAATCAAAATTTGAAGTTCTTTTTGGAAAACTGGGACGCCATGTCATCCGGACTAAAGAGGACAAGGACAACCCAAGTTGTTATCAGCGCTCAGTTCAGAAGCCTGCATCTCTGATGGTATGGGTTGCATGAGTGCGTGTGGCATGGGCAGCTTACACATCTGGAAAGGCACCATCAATGCTGAAAGGTATATCCAAGTTCTAGAACAACATATGCTCCCATCCAGACGTCGTCTCTTTCAGGGAAGACCTTGCATTTTCCAACATGACAATGCCAGACCACATACTGCATCAATTACAACATCATGGCTGCGTAGAAGAAGGATCCGGGGACTGAAATGGCCAGCCTGCAGTCCAGATCTTTCACCCATAGAAAACATTTGGCGCATCATAAAGAGGAAGATGCGACAAAGAAGACCTAAGACAGTTGAGCAACTATA